>JABSTQ010009831.1:0-190389 GCA_013358835.2 Ixodes persulcatus | reverse complement strand
GGCGTTTCTTTACTCTAAAAACTAAAACGTTATTCTTTTTGCTTTTAACGCTTATAATGAATGAGAAGTGTGCATATAATTTATTCGCATCACCTTTTTTTTAAGAAAAGTTAATCTAACATCAGTTTTGGTTTGCTTCCGGTTTCCCCTGTGTCCCTTGACGCGCGTCTGAATCGGGGCAGTTAGGCCTTTGTACCGTGTGACACCGGACAACTTAGTTGAGCTAAATGACAGTTCAGAAATGCCAACGATTGTTGACTTAATGACAGTTAAGAGTGTTAGTTTAACTAGGGAATTATGATCATAACTCAATCTACGAGATCTAAATATCCGCCAAAACCCAAAATTACATTCATGCGCGGCCGATTTGCCTAATAAAAAATTGACCGCATCTCCACGTGGTGAATGATGTTGCTTGGGGCGAAGCTCTGGTGGTGCTTGTCTGCGTAGACGCCGAGCCGCAGCATGCCGAGCCTTTTCATTCATATCAGTAGGAGAATGTGTGGTTTTCTTCTTTTTCTTTTTTTAAGAAGACATGGGATGGCATCTCAGAACCCCCTACACTTTTTTCCTTATTTTTCTTTTTTCATAATTTTTTCATCTTTTTTTTCTAATTTTGTTTTGCCCTACACGAGCACGTGAGCATGTGCTCACGTGCTCGTGAGCATGTGATCTCACGAGCAGAAGCACGAGCACCCGACGCCGGCCTACGGCGGACGGCGGACGGCGGACGGACATGGCTAGCCCCTAAGGAGCTTCGCCCCTAAAAGAGGTCAAAGGTCCCGGCACTTACCGTTGGCGCAGCACTACAGATGGTGATATCGAACCTGGCTGAATATAGTCGAACGACAAACGGCGCTTGTCAGCCAGTCGCGAGCGATGAGTTTCCGCCTGGATGAGCGGCCGACCAGTCCCGCTAGTCCATGCGTTTACTCATTTTGCTCGCGAGTGGTCGACAATACGGTCGAACAACGGAACCGTTGTTCGACCATATTCAGCAAGGTCTGGTAGCGTCATCTGTCCTTCCGCACCAATGGTAAGTGTCGGGAACATTGATCACTCTTTGTTTTTAAACGCGATAGCGTAATCGGTTCCCGTTTGCATCGTCTTCTCATTCGCTTCTTGTGCTCTTCCTGCCAGTGAGCAGGACATGCGGTGGTCATGGCCTATACTCTGCTTCACCTTCTGTTGTACCGCAGGAAAGGCTACAACCGCGAGCTCCTTGGTCTAGGGCACATCTCGGCGGCACGAGCTCTCGTGCGCCAAGGGCAGCTGCCAACGCTATGAGCTCGCGCTTCTAGCCTTCGCTGCGGTACAACATAAGGTGAAACGGAGTATAGTCGGTAGCGTGTCTGGCTCCCAACCGGAGTGTCCTGGGTTCGGATTATCTTGTAATATTCTTTAAATGCTTTAGAGCGCAGTTCTGAAGGCCCATACGCACATTTGCGTTTGAGCGCGGTGCGTTCCGTAGCGGCAAGCGGACGCGTTGTGTTGCGAAGAGCGCTTGCGCCAAGCTTGTACGCACAGTTGTGTTGACACGCAGTCAACCACAGTGAAGAGCCAATAAGAATGCGCTATCGTCGCTAGCGGCTCACCAGTAGTAAGCGAAATCCAAGGCAACCTGGCGGCGCTCAGCGACAGCGTCGAAGTGTTCGATCTTGGGACAATCCCTCTGGCTTCCCCGACGTTTTGTCAAGCTTGAACCATCGCAGCCTTGGAAAATACACTCCCCACCGCTCCCCAAAACGAAAAAGCAAGTTCTGCGAGCGGAGAACCGGATACGTCTCACCGAGTCGGCCGAGTGGGGCGAGCAAACACGTCACCCTCCTTTCCTCTCTCGGCTTCTGATTGGTCGAACGCACCGCAACGCTTCGGAAAGTTGAGCGAGTCTCTACTCGCTTGCGTCGCGCTACGGAAGGCGCGCGTCGCATCTCAAACCACCGCTCCTGGCCGCGAGGACGCCGCAACGCACTCAAACGCGTTTAAACGCGAATGTGCTTATAGGTCTTGAGGCGCCCGTTTCCGACCTGAGCGGCGTCGCCGTCGCCGTCGCCGTCGGCGTAAACGCGCGTTGCATTATGGGACGTTTCGCATAATGACGACACACCTGACGTCACGTCTGACTTTACGAAAGTCACTGGGTCACGAGTGACGTCCCTAGGGTCACAAATGACGTCAGGAAGGAGGAGGGAGGAAGGGGGTGGGAGGGGAGGTGAAGAAGAGGAGGATGAGGGAGAGGAGGAAGGAAGGATGATGGGAGGAGAATAAGAGGAGGAGGAAGGAAGAGGATGTAGGGGGAGAGGGAGGAGGACGGGGAGAAGGAGAAGGGAGGAGGACGAGAGAAGGAGGGTAGGAGTAGGAGAATACCCTTCTCTCCCAACCCTTGTCCTCCTCCTCAGGAGCTGCGTTCTAATTCGGAATTACAGGGAATTGTAAATGTCTCATTTTAGTTTTGACGTTCTTAGGCTTAGGTAGACGGCGCGGCTTATAGAAAATTTTCGTTTTTCTCAATTATCGTTTAGTCAAGGTAACGTCATCTTTTCAAACTTTCGCTTTTTATCCCAATCGCTATCTTCACATTCTCAGGAAGTTCGAACATTCTATGAGGCGTTGTTTATATATACGGGCCGAAAAACACGGTTCTCTTTACTCGGAAACTCCCAGTTTTTTTTTTTTGGTTTGTTACTGTCTCTGGTAATTTATTTAAGTATTCGTTCTCATTCGCGGTTGAAGACCGCACCTTTACGTTTTATAATTAATGTTTGAGAGTCTCTCGTCGCTCCGTGGCGTCTGGTTCAGAAAAAGACGCCTCGCATGATTGTACGCAAGCAGCGAACGTCCTGGTTGGAGAGTAGGGTCGCCGTACCTCAGCACGCTATTCCAGGTTAGGCCGGGATCCCACTTGCTAATGTGTAAAGGAGATCGGAGGCCTGATTCATAGCCTCCATACCAAATGCCAGTTGCCGGCTATCACCACGAGAGTGCGCCGCTGCCCATACAAGACAAAAACGTAAACGACGTGAACGAAATGACTAATCCTATCTAGAGCGTTCTTGCATTTTTGGTGAAATTTGGGGCATTGGGCATTGTAGCTGTGGGTCACATTTAGTCTTTTTTTTTTTTTATCTCGCGTTTTGCAGCGTTTTATGCAAAACCTACAAAAGGAGATTTCGGGACTCTCATGTCCCGAAACTTCAAGCCATGCCCAGAACCATGAAAGGTCACTGAAGCCCATCTTGAGGAAAGGCTGCGTCCTGTACCGTCTCCTACTCCAAAGTATATAGTAGACACCTTCTGGCAACAGACATTAAGGCAGACCTGTTTAGACAAGCCTTCCCTAAAGCTCTTTTAAGTGGACCCTCAGAATCCGGCTGAAGATTCACTCAAAGCCTGCAGCTTGGTTCGGGCCTCCCTCTCGTCAAAGCTGGATCAGACCACGTACCTTTCCACGACATCTCTCGGTGCTATCTGATTGGCTGACCTGCTTAGCGCTCTCTCGTAACTCGAGGTAGTGATGGGTGGCTGCGACAGGCATAGTAGTCATTACGAAACGTGACCCCTGACACAGCTAACACTTTACGCAGTGCTTAGGGGACCTTGTAGCGATTGTAACCCTGGAGGATCCTGGCCGCTACAATTTCTCTTCGCATGCTCTTCGCCTGTTCCTTGACCTCAGCAGTACAAATTTTCAGTTTTCGCTGTTTCGACAGTGTGAAAGTTTAACACCTGCTTTTCCGTCTGTCTTGTAATTCGTGCTAGGGTCATAACTACTCTACTCAACATTTATTCATTTTTGCTAACTACACATTGTAAAGGCATAATGTAATTCGAGGGTCTTGTTTCGTCAGGATACGTCGTCGAGCTCTAATGGCGTCCATTCCTTCACACACCCAATATTTGCACGACACTCTTTGTAGTGTAAGCTTTCGTCTTGCACTACATTCTTTGTGGTGAGAGCGTTCATGTTCCACAACGTTACGTTGCTGCTCACCCGCTACAAAATATCCGTTACGAAGTACTAGAATTACGTACGTTACGGTAGTAGCAGTGTGCAGCAGCCAATCATCATCTTCATTGTAGGGGAGGTGGCGCCCCTGGCGGTGATTATGTGAAGCAGTCGCAACAGCGCCAAAGCATGGGAAGCCTGAAATTGTACAGACATTTTCAGTATAAAGGAGGCTATGCCCAACATTGCTATGCCTGAGTGTATAGACGCTTTAAACACGCGCCAGATTGAGCCGCCATTGCCGACCTTCTCCTGTCTTACCGTGATTTTGACTCACTGAAGCGGTCGTTGACGAGCCTCCATAAAATCTTATGCTAAGGAGAAGGAAGCAGTAGAACCTAAAGTGACAATGACCTGTCCCGCTGTGGCAATGATGAAGTAAAGTGGACGGAATAAAAGGAAACAAAAACTGAAGTTCGGTTATGGGGGCGCCCGTTCACAGCGGCCAGAAGCAGTAGTAGGTAGGTAGTAGGTAGGTAGCAAGCTGTTTTAAAATTTCTATTCGACGCGTACTGCGCAACTCAGGGATCTTGGGTCCAATCGCCACTTGTGCCCCAGAGTCATTAAATGAGCTCTGCTTAGAGTATCGGCACTCCGTTTGCCAATCTGCCAGTGTAAGCCGCCATCTTGGTGATTAGTGCAGAGCAGACGCAACTGTCGATCGTCACAATTCAAAAATGCGACTTCCTTAGCTTTATATATGGTGTTAGGAAGCTCAAGTGATATTGTTTTGCTCGGTAGCAAGCTGTTTTAACATTTCTGGAAGAAGGAAAAGCCTTTCCTGAGAATTAAAACAACACTAAGAAAATTGGAAACCATAATTTTAAGCACCAAGATGGCTGAAGTGTCGACGTAAATCTGAAGCATAGCTTATTGAGTGGCTGTACTCTGCCCCTTTCGATCTGCATGAGCATCGTACCGGTTGGTGCCACTAAATAAGCTACACTTCAGAGTAACATCACTTGGCCATATTGTGGCTTAAAATCATGGTTGTCAGTTATCTGAAGGTTTATCTAATATCACGGGAAACGTTTTTCCGTCCTCTACAAACGTTTAAACAGTTCGCCATAGATAAAAGCAATATTACATCAGCTTCCTAACAGCAAATCTATTGCTGAAGAAGTCGCAATTTCGAATCATGACGATCGGCGGTTGCGTCTGCTCTGTACAAGCACCAAAATGGCGGCGCCCACAACAATTTCGGGGAACAGAGAGCCGATACTCCAAGCGCAGCTCATTTAGTTGGTCTAGTACTGGTGTGGTGGCGGCGTGCGGTCGTGCGTCTGTGATTCGATCTTTGACGAATTTTATCGCGCGAAGATGGTCTCGTCTGCAGGCCTTGGCGCCTTTAATTCATCGTTTCTACTGGTGGTAGATTATAGTTCCCTTTTGCTCACCAGTTTCCATTTGGGGTCTCGAAGCCTTCCCCTCGTTTCTGGTCCCGCCACCGGTGGAGGTTGGGGCCGGCTCATAGTTCGGTCCTTCTTGGTCTTGGATATGCGTCGCAACGAGAAAGATCGTTGCGATGCTGTCACCACGATCTTTCTCGTTCCGCTATCTTTTATTCTTCTCCTTTCGCACTCTCCTCTAATATTTCTTTTAAGCCACTCTTCTCTTCTTTTTCTTTTTAAATGTATCATCTAGTTTCTCAGAAATATCATCACACTAATCGCAGTATTGCTACTTCGTGATTCACGTTAAAGACCTCAGGCAAGCGTTTACGCTGCGCTTGCTAAATTCCTCGCCTACAGCGGAGACAACAAGAGCCCATTGGAGAAAAGTGTTCTAGAAGGAATGGTGTGTAAAGCGAAGGCTGAGGCTTGGTGCCCGTGGGCGCGGATGCCGCATGATGGAGCCTTGAAGTGGGGTGCTGTAAACGTTTCGGGAAACGCAGCGACTGAAAGCGCGGCGGCTGCTATTGCTTGATTGTTTTGCAGCTCTTGGTTATATCGGCCTACCTAACATTTCCAGTATTAGTTTTTGTAAGCGCTATCAACGTGGTATTTTTGTTTTTTAGGCAAATGCGGCGGTTTCCATTCTTCTTTTGATTTTTTTTATTCTTCTATTTTTTGTACACTTGTTTTTCGTGGAAAACATGACATACCACCACGTGAAAGTTGAGTAAACACCGATGCGATCGTCAGCCTGACAGCTTCAGGAGCCATGGTTAAGGTGTTTTATAAGGGTTCTAAAAGGAATAAGGTATTCTAGTACACCCTACCACGAAGTAAATCGACTGCGTACGGCGCTTTTAGGTACAGCGCTAAAGTATGCATAGTGTCACCAACGCGCTTAGAGATCACACCGCCCCACGGCAATGGGCCGCGCTTTTCACACCTCCCCTTCTAGTACACCCTAATTGGGGCTGACTAATCGCACACTCTGCTCGTACATTTGGAGTGATCCAAAACCGCTCCATGCTCGTGGGTGTAGAGCAGCGAATGTTAGATGGCGCTTGCTCGTGCATAACGATACTAAAAAAAGCGCTCCGTAACAAGGACAAATATACCAGCGAATTTGCAATAACTTTCCGCTGTCTAAACTTACGCAGGATACAATCACAATCTGCTTTGAGCCTGAAAGCCCAGCCTTAGGAAACCTTGCATGAAAATGTAGTAGATGAAAATAATCCCTGGAGAAGGGGAACATGAGGGACAAAGGACAAACAAAAATCTCCAATCCCTCTTGTTCCCCTTCTCCAGGGATTATTTTTGACATTCTTGTCCTGCTCGCTTGCACCTTGGCATTTAATTGCATTAACATGTAGCTGTATCTGTAAGCAAATAAATTACATAAATAAAAAAAAAAAATATATATAGTCCGTTGCAAGTCAAGAACGTAGGTCAAGGGTATGACGGGCCGGGGTGGAGGAAGCAGACGGAACGCCGGAGAAGAGAGGAGGAAACCTCCTCCTCTCTTTAGCGTTCCGTCTGCTTCCTCCTCCACTGCACGTCATGCCCTTGACCTACGTTCTTGACTTGCACTCGTGGAGCACGTACAAAGCTAGCGGTTGCGGTAAGGCGTCCGCGCAATTTTTCCGTCTCTTATCTAGCCCCAGCCTTGTACCTGCTCCACGAGTGGTAACTTTAGTGCACTACTACGCTTCTCACGCGTTCAAAGTCTTTCTGAAAATTACTGATTTAGTAGTTTGCGATGACGCTGAGCAAGTTTTTAATTGGAACTATATGTCTATTTTCATTAATTAAAAAGTTAATTAACAAATTTTAACTAATTAGCCGACTGATCATTACGATTAGCCCCCTATAACATGTCCCCCTGGCCGTATAACTCACCTGCGTAGACCGCATTAACCTAGCTTTCATGATTTGTTTTTAAAAATTCTATTAAGCTTAAAAACACCCTGTATATATATATATATATATATACAGGGTGTCACAAAAGAAAATTTACACGGTCTTTTTTACCGCCAAGACAAACTAGGCATCGCCGAACACTCATTCTCCGCCCAAAGGTAGCGCTAGAGGTCACAACGAGATGCCAAAGTTTCAGCCCGATCCGATAACTTAATCAAAAGTTATAACTGATTTTCTGAAAATTTCAATGGGAAAATGGAGCCCATTTTTGCCCGTTTTCGGTTTCTGGTGCCATAGAGTCCCATGTGTTCGAAAACTCCGTCGGCAGCCATTTTCTCATTGAAAGTTTTAGAAAATCACTTATAACTTTTGATTACGTTATCGGATCGGGATGAAACTTTGGCATCTGGTTGTGACCTCTAGCTCTACCTTTGGGCGGAGAATGAGCGTTCGGCAATGCCTAGTTTATTTTTGCGGTAAAAAAGACCGTGTAAATTTTCTTTTGTGACACCCTATATATATATATATATATATATATATATATATATATATATATATATTAGGGCTGGGCAATTGATCGATTAACCTTCCGATTAATCGATTAAGGCTTTAATCGCGATCAAATGTTTTAACCGGTTAATCGGTTTTTTAATTGGTACTCAAAAAGAAGTCAACTGGACGCACGCATGGCTCTATCCTGGACGACCTGCCCGAACTAGGGGTGGCTCAAGCCCCCCCTAGTTTTTTTTTTAAACAGCATAGATGGAAAAAGGATATCATAAAACATTTACAACCAAGAAAACAATTTTTAGAGCTATATTTACGGCGCTGTACGAGTTTGTAGTTGACGAGGGGGAGCCGCCGCTGGTCACGCGGTAGCCCTGCGTCGTCGCCGCCCTGCGTCGTCGCCGCCCCGCGTCGTTGCCGCCCTGCGTCGCCGTCGCCGCCCTGCGTCGTGTCGTCGCCGCCCTGCGTCGTTTCGTCGCCGCCCTGCGTCGTGTCGTCGCCGCCCTGCGTCGTGTCGTCGCCGCCCTGCGTCGTGTCGTTGCCGCCCTGCGTCGTGTCGTCGCCGCCCTGCGTCGAGTCGTCGCCGCCCTGCGTCGAGTCGTCGCCGCCCTGCGTCGAGTCGTCGCCGCGCTGCGTCGTGTCGTCGCCGCCCTGCGTCGAGTCGTCGCCGCCCTGCGTCGTGTCGTCGCCGCCCTGCGTCGAGTCTTCGCCGCACTGCGTCGTGTCGTTGCCGCCCTGCGTCGTGTCGTCGCCGCCCTGCGTCGTGTCGTCGCCGCCCTGCCTCGCGTCGTCGCCGCCCTGCGTCGAGTGGTCGCCGCCCTGCGTCGAGTCCTCGCCGCCCTGCGTCGTGTCGTCGCCGCCCTGAGTCGTATCGTCGCCGCCCTGCGTCGTGTCGTCGCCGCCCTGCGTCGTGTCGTCGCCGCCCTGCGTCGTGTCGTCGCCGCCCTGCGTCGTGTCGTCGCCGCCCTGCGTCTTGTCGTCGCCGCCCTGCGTCGTGTCGTCGCCGACTTCCGTCGAGTCGTCGCCGCGCTGCGTCGAGTCGTCGCCACGCTGCGTCGAGTCGTCGCCGCGCTGCGTCGAGTCGTCGCCGCCCTGTGTCGAGTCGTCGCCGCCCTGCGTCATGTCGTCGCCGCCCTGCGTCGTGTCGTCGCCACCCTGCGTCGAGTCGTCGGCGCCCTGCGTCGAGTCGTCGCCGCCCTACGTCGTGTCGTCGCCGCCCTGCGTCGAGTCGTCGCCGCACTGCGTCGTGTCGTCGCCGCCCTGCGTCGAGTGGTCGCCGCCCTGCGTCGAGTCCTCGCCGCCCTGCGTCGAGTCCTCGCCGCCCTGCGTCGAGTCCTCGCCGCCCTGCGTCGTGTCGTCGCCGCCCTGAGTCGTATCGTCGCCGCCCTGCGTCGCGTCGTCGCCGCCCTCCGTCGTGTCGTCGGCGCCCTGCGTCGTGTCGTCGCCGCCCTGCGTCGTGTCGTCGCCGCCCTGCGTCTTGTCGTCGCCGCCCTGCGTCGGGTCGTCGCCGCCCTCCGTCGAGTCGTCGCCGCGCTGCGTCGAGTCGTCGCCACGCTGCGTCGAGTCGTCGCCGCGCTGCGTCGAGTCGTCGCCGCCCTGCGTCGAGTCGTCGCCGCCCTGCGTCTGTCGTCGCCGCCCTGAGTCGTGTCGTCGCCGCCCTGCGTCGTGTCGTCGCCGCCCTGCGTCGTGTCGTCGCCGCCCTGCGTCGTGTCGTCGCCGCCCTGCGTCGTGTCGTCGCCGCCCTGCGTCGTCGCCGCCGCCCTGCGTCGTGTCGCCGACGCCCTGCGTCGTGTCGCCGCCGCCCTGCGTCGTGTCGCCGCCGCCCTGCGTCGTGTCGCCGCCGCCCTGCGCCGTGTCGTTGCAGCGCTGCGTCGTGTCGTCGCCGCCGCTGCGTCGTGTCGTCGCCGCGCTGCGTCGTGTCGTCGCCGCCCTGCGTCGTGTCGTCGCCGCCCTGCGTCGTGTCGTCGCCGCCCTGCGTCGTGTCGTCGCCGCCTGCGTCGTGTCGTCGCCGCCCTGCGTCGTGTCGTCGCCGCCCTGCGTCGTGTCGCCGCCGCCCTGCGTCGTGTCGCCGCCGCCTGCGTCGTGTCGTCGCCGCCCTGCGTCGTGTCGTCGCCGCCCTGCGTCGTGTCGTCGCCGCCCTGCGTCGTGTCGTCGCAGCGCTGCCTCGTATCGTCGCCGCCCTGCGTCGTGTCGTCGCCGCCCTCCGTCGTGTCGTCGCCGCCCTGCGTCGTGTCGTCGCCGCCCTGCGTCGTGTCGTCGCCGCCCTGCGTCTTGTCGTCGCCGCCCTGCGTCGTGTCGTCGCCGACTTCCGTCGTGTCGTCGCCGCGCTGCGTCGAGTCGTCGCCACGCTGCGTCGAGTCGTCGCCGCGCTGCGTCGAGTCGTCGCCGCCCTGTGTCGAGTCGTCGCCGCCCTGCGTCATGTCGTCGCCGCCCTGCGTCGTGTCGTCGCCACCCTGCGTCGAGTCGTCGGCGCCCTGCGTCGAGTCGTCGCCGCCCTACGTCGTGTCGTCGCCGCCTGCGTCGAGTCGTCGCCGCACTGCGTCGTGTCGTCGCCGCCCTGCGTCGAGTGGTCGCGCCCTGCGTCGAGTCCTCGCCGCCCTGCGTCGTGTCGTCGCCGCCCTGAGTCGTATCGTCGCCGCCCTGCGTCGCGTCGTCGCCGCCCTCCGTCGTGTCGTCGGCGCCCTGCGTCGTGTCGTCGCCGCCCTGCGTCGTGTCGTCCGCCGCCCTGCGTCTTGTCGTCGCCGCCCTGCGTCGGGTCGTCGCCGCCCTCCGTCGAGTCGTCGCCGCGCTGCGTCGAGTCGTCGCCACGCTGCGTCGAGTCGTCGCCGCGCTGCGTCGAGTCGTCGCCGCCCTGTGTCGAGCCGTCGCCGCCCTGCGTCGTGTCGTCGCCGCCCTGCGTCGTGTCGTCGCCGCCCTGCGTCGTGTCGTCGCCGCCGGCGTGTCGTCGCCGCCCTGCGTCGTGTCGTCGCCGCCCTGCGTCGTCGTCGGCGCCCTGCGTCGAGTCGTCGCCGCCCTACGTCGTGTCGTCGCCGCCCTGCGTCGAGTCGTCGCCGCACTGCGTCGTGTCGTCGCCGCCCTGCGTCGAGTGGTCGCCGCCCTGCGTCGAGTCCTCGCCGCCCTGCGTCGTGTCGTCGCCGCCCTGCGTCGTATCGTCGCCGCCCTGCGTCGCGTCGTCGCCGCCCTGCGTCGTGTCGTCGGCGCCCTGCGTCGTGTCGTCGCCGCCCTGCGTCGTGTCGTCGCCGCCCTGCGTCTTGTCGTCGCCGCCCTGCGTCGGGTCGTCGCCGCCCTCCGTCGAGTCGTCGCCGCGCTGCGTCGAGTCGTCGCCACGCTGCGTCGAGTCGTCGCCGCGCTGCGTCGAGTCGTCGCCGCCCTGTGTCGAGCCGTCGCCGCCCTGCGTCGTGTCGTCGCCGCCCTGCGTCGTGTCGTCGCCGCCCTGCGTCGTGTCGTCGCCGCCCTGCGTCGTGTCGTCGCCGCCCTGCGTCGTCGCCGCCGCCCTGCGTCGTGTCGCCGACGCCCTGCGTCGTGTCGCCGCCGCCCTGCGTCGTGTCGCCGCCGCCCTGCGTCGTGTCGCCGCCGCCCTGCGCCGTGTCGTTGCAGCGCTGCGTCGTGTCGTCGCCGCGCTGCGTCGTGTCGTCGCCGCGCTGCGTCGTGTCGTCGCCGCCTGCGTCGTGTCGTCGCCGCCCTGCGTCGTGTCGTCGCCGCCCTGCGTCGTGTCGTCGCCGCCTGCGTCGTGTCGTCGCCGCCCTGCGTCGTGTCGTCGCCGCCCTGCGTCGTGTCGCCGCCGCCCTGCGTCGTGTCGCCGCCGCCCTGCGTCGTGTCGTCGCCGCCCTGCGTCGTGTCGTCGCCGCCCTGCGTCGTGTCGTCGCCGCCCTGCGTCGTGTCGCCGCCGCCCTGCGTCGTGTCGTCGCCGCGCTGCGTCGTGTCGTCGCCGCGCTGCGTCGTGTCGTCGCCGCCCTGCGTCGTGTCGTCGCCGCCCTGCGTCGTGTCGTCGCCGCCCTGCGTCGTGTCGTCGCCGCCCTGTGTCGTGTCGTCGCCGCCCTGCGTCGTCGCCGCCGCCCTGCGTCGTGTCGCCGCCGCCCTGCGTCGTGTCGTCGCCGCCGTGCGTCGTGTCGTCGCCGCCCTGCGTCGTGTCGCCGCCGCCCTGCGTCGTGTCGTCGCCGCCCTGCGTCGTGTCGTCGCCGCCCTGCGTCGTGTCGTCGCCGCCCTGCGTCGTGTCGTCGCCGCCCTGCGTCGTGTCGTCGCCACCCTGCATCGTCGCCGCCCTGCGTCGTCGCCGCCGCCCTGCGTCGTGTCGTTGCCGCCCTGCGTCGTGTCGTCGCCGCCCTGCGTCGTGTCGTCGCCGCCCTGCGTCGTGTCGTCGCCGTCCTGCGTCGTGTCGTCGCTGCCCTGCGTCGTGTCGTCGCCGCCCTGCGTCGTGTCGTCGCCGCTCTGCGTCGTGTCGTCGCCGCCCTGCGTCGTGTCGTCGCCGCCCTGCGTCGTGTCGTCGCCGCCGCACGCTGAGCATCGTACGACGCCACTTCAACGCGTTTCTCCACGCCGCCGTCGCCGCCGCCGCACAAATTCGTCTGCTTCGGGGCGCCGCCGCCGTCATCTGACCGCCGCACAGGTCTATCACGTCTGCTGCGCTTTTTCAGGAGTTTCCTTTGTGCTCTAAAAGTTACTTATAAACCTTAGTTTTTGTTATACTTCAAATAAAGATGAATAAGTTACTTTTAGAGGCCATAGAAAACTTCCGAAAGAGCGCAAGCACCACGTGACAAATATGGGCCCGTCACGTGATAAATAAAGGCCAGTTTTACTACAAATTCGTATAGCGCCGTAAATATAGCTGTAAAAAATTTTCTTGCTTGTAAAATCGTTTTCTAATATCCTTTTTCCATCTAAGCTGTTTAAAAAAAATGTTTTTTTCCTTTGCATGTGTCCTTTAAGGAAAACGCTGCGTGGCGTCCATCCCGTCGTTCTGTCCTGAGTGGTTTTCTGTTCCCAGCCAGGTGCTATGAGTATGAGCAAGGTTCAATTCTCGCGCTCGCGAAGCGTCACATGTTCGAGGATATACATTACAGTTCTAGCAAGGCCAGACGAACAAGCCGGGCCCGCAATTGACGACTACGAAACTTCACGTGTTGAGGATCTATTACAATCCTGCCCAGGTAAGACAAGCAAGCAGAAACACAAGCTGGAAAGCTAACAACCTCATGGTTACTTGTTCCAGTATTCGGCCCGTACAAATGGATGAGTTCACGAGTATGAAAGGCAATCTTGCTGGAAAGTTTGGGTTTAAAGTAAACTCCAGCGCTGAAGTATTTAGCTCGAAGGAAGTCCACTGCATCATCTGCAAAAATCCGTTTTCATACAGTCGAAGCGTAAGTTCACTTCAGTATCACCTGCGAGCGAAGCACCCATGTACGCCGCTGCAGCAAGGACCATCCGCCAAAACGCAGACAACAGTCAACGCCTTCTCATCGACGCCCCTTTCTCAGAAAAAAGAAAGCATCGCCCAATCCCTGACTTCTTGTCTTCTTTTCGGAGAATGTGGACAAACTTCTTTGTCTTCGAAGCTGGAGCAAGAATATGTGAGTCTTTGAATCGTTGATTGTAAATGTCCTTTGCGCCGTGTAACAGAGAGTAAAATAAGTCTTTAAAGGCAAGACGAGTTGTTGCATTCTTTTTAATATATTATTTATAAAAATCAACGCAACCGATTAATCGGTTAATTAATCGATTAATGGGTGGCGATTAATCGGGTTAAAAGTTTTAATCGTCGCCCAGCCCTAATATATATATATATATATATATATATATATATATATATATATATATATATATATATATATATATATATATATATATATATATATATTTGTATATATATATATATATATATATATATATATTTATTTATATATAGTGGGCATGATGGCATAGGAGCAAAGGGGACGAAGGCGTATATATAACGAAGTGAAAAACTCACGGTGAGAAACAACAAACAGCGGAAGTTTAATCGACAGTTTCGCCGAGAGACTCGGCTTCGTCAGGAGATGACTTACAAGTGAGGGCATATCGCTGCGGCAAAAAATTTCGGAACTAAAAAAAAAGAAAAAACGTGACCACACATTTGAAGAAAAAAAGTGTAGGCAACCTACGCGTTCCCACTTAGCAAACCACTTGACCTGAGCCCGCTCCTCCTGCGGGGCGGCGAAATCCATAGTGCGCTTGAACGCTTCCAACAGTGGCTACAATAGGCCGTGAACGGGCGACGTCTTCTTGGCTAATGGCCAAAAAACGAGCCAATGCATCCCCGCGACGGTCACCCCTGGGGCGCCGCGCGTGTCAAGGAAACCGAAAAAGCAAAACGTCGCAAAAACATGTTTGACTCCTCTTCCCGTTGCCCCCCCCCCCCCCTCAAAAAAAAAAAAGAGAAGAGAGGGTGCGGAGTTGGGGGGGGGGGGGGGGAAGGTACGTTTGTGAGATGTGGTTAATTGGCGCGTTAAGTCCGTGCTCCGGAGCGCGAGAGTTTGGCGCTCCTTTCACTAAACGGACAGGAGTGCCACCGGGTGTGCCAGCGCGTGACGCTCTCGCGCACTCGGTTCCTGACTTGGGTGGTAAAATGGCGTCTATACATTAGCCAAAGCTACGCGTTCGAGCTGAGTGACACCAGATTGCGCGCGCTTCAAAATGCATAAAAAAGCGTTTGGGCGGAAAAATGGCTGAGATGTCACCACTCAAGCAAAAGTGCGCGCGTGTATAAAGGCACTCTACGGAGACTGACACTCGAGCGCGCTCTTCGTGCACCGAGAATTTCTCGGAGCGCGAGTGATTTGTTCGCGCTCCGTGACGTCACATAAACAAACAAGATGGCTAGGCTGCTGTTGAGACCGACAAGACGAAAGGCGCAGCTGGACCGCTGCCTCTTTTCAGTTGATTAGTGCTTAATCCAGCAGGTGAAAACGATTAATATTGAAAGCCAAGACAGCAATCAGCGTTCCGAAAAAGGTTTGTTCGTGCATCTCGCCTGAAAAGGAAATTTATGTATCAAACGGTAGCGTGCCGACAGCACAGCGACAGAAAAGATGTCGAGATGAGGAGACATTCGGACCGCTCTGTCCCTTTTATAATGCTTAGCCCAGCGAATAAAGATACTTCGATTTGAAAGCCGAAACATCAGTGAGCGTTGAGGAAAAGGTTCGTTCGTGCGCCTTGCTTGAAAACAAATTGATCTATCGAATGAGCGTGCCTGTTAGCTCGGCGACAGAAAAGTTGAGATGAAAAGACAGTCAGACTGCTGCCCTGCTTAGAATGCTTAGCCCCGCCGCAGCGAATAAAGATACTTAGATTAGAAAGCCGAAACACCCGTTAGCGTTGCGTGAAAGGTTTGTTCATGCATACCGCCTAAAAACGAATCAACGTGCTATCGAACGACGGTGTGCCGCTATCGGCGTAGCTTCCGTCTCGTTGCGAGACGGAACCGACAGAACCAGGGAATTTCTGACAAATTTGAATGTTTCCTGCGTCGACGAGCGGGTTCAAGAATGTTGTCTTTAATTTAAATAGGAACCGCATGCATGGTCAATAAATAGATCGGCCAAGGTAACCTTCCACATATGTGCACGAAGCGAGTCTTCAAACTTTTCAGGAATATTAAAACGTTCATAGAAACTTTATAACGTCACCGTGTCTTTTGCTTTAGACTCTGCCTCTCCACACGGGCCTAATTATTTATCTTCGAAATATTTTCGGCTTTTGCCACTCTTAACCACGGTCGGAAGGAGCTCGTGTGGCCCGTCGATAGTTTCTGACCGTGCTCCAGAACTTACTCGATCTAACTCTAGGGTAAAGGTAGTTATCGAAAACCTACCCGCGTCCAGCGTTTCTCTATTTTTGTTGTCACGTGACATAATCCGCCAGGGTAACTCGGATTCATTCGAGTAGGTTTAGAACGCAGCCTCGGTGTGTCGCGCTTCTCTACGCTGTGCGCCGTTTACTTGTTGCGCTCGGAGTATTAAACTCGGAGCAGTCGGAGTAGGAGTAAAGGAGCGCCGACTTAACGCCCCCAATGAAACACGCATGCAAGAAAAAAGCACTGGAACAGCACGGTTCAATAGAAGATAACATCCACAATATAGGAGTCGTAATAGAATAATCACGTGGTCCAATTCCAGTCAAAAATACAGTACCACTATGAAAAGGTAGTCTCGGTTAATGCTCTTATCGATGCAAGTGTTCCTGGACTCTCATTTATTCCTTTTTCTATAGTATTGAATTTGTATATGAGGTATGACACGCGCTGTTCGCGGTCCGGGTTTGATCTAAATCCAGTTTCCAGTAATGTCACGGATAATTAATCGAAATAATGCTCTGGGAGACGGAGGTGTTTTGAAAGGGGGAGGCCTGGATTAGATTTAGAGTGAGATCTGTGGTTTTTAAGGCGTAGTCTAAACGCTGTCTCGGTCTGTCTTACGTATTGCATTTTGCATACTCTACACTCTTGCAAGTACACTATGTTTGAAGAGTTGCATGCCAGTTCCCCTTTAATTGTCATTGAGTACTGCGAATGCGTGCTTTTGGCTGTGTCTGTCTGTTGAATTTGTAGGCAGATTAAACACTGCGGTGTATTACAGGGCCTGCATTCGTTGTGTCACAGTGTAAAGTTTAACCGAGAATTTACTAGCGTGTCTCTAATGTTCCATGATCGTCTATAGATCACCTACGGTGGGGAGGGAAATGCGCGTTTTAGGCGGTCACTTTGCTCGAACACGTTGTAGTGTCGTCTTAAAATATTATTTACGTAGTTAGTGCTATAGGTGAGACACAGATTTGTGCGTTGTGTGTTGCTCTGCGGGTGACGGTCCTCCTGGAGATCGCTGCGGTTCAACAATCTGGCTTTATGGATCGCATTATCAATTACACGTGGTTGATATTTTGATGTGTCAACACGTTCTTAAGGTTTTGAGCGCTCGCGTCAAGATCACTTTTTTTTTTTTAACAGATGTGTTTGAAACGGTGGGCCTGGCTATAGGTTATGCTGTTCTTGCAGTAACATGGGTGGTCGCTCTTGTAATGAAGGTAATGTTGCCGATCTGTTCGCTTGCGATTAAGCTTCGTTGGTAATTTCCCATCCTTTACTGTAAAGGTCATGCCATAAAGTTAATGTTGGTTTGAGAGTAAGTGTGAGTGAAACGGATGTGTGGGTGGACAGCGTTGTAATTAACTATGAAGTCTTGCAGGTCCGCCTCGCCGTGCGTCCAGATAAAAAAAAAATATATCATCTATGAATCTTTTGTACAGTAGTGGTTTTAATGGGTAATCGCACAAAACTTTTGACTCCAACTTCCCCAGAAAAATGTTAGCATAACTGGGTGCCATCTTGGTGCCTATTGCGGTACCACTAACCTGTCTAAATATGCATTAATAACTTCAAATACATTTAGTTCTAAAACTAGCCTCGTTAGGGCCGCAATGACGTGACCATCTGGGCTCTCTGGTTTTCTTCGGGACTCGTACATATCTATTAAAGAAGCTATTCCATCGTCGTATGAAATGTTCGTGTACAATGAAGACACGTCCAGGGTTACAAGATATGATACTTTCGGTATATGTAAATTTAATATATCCCTCAGGAAGTGGGTAGTGTTCTTGACATGCAAATCGAGAGTTGTAGGTATGTGCCGAATCAGGTCGTCTACATAGCCCGATAGAGGTTCCGTTATTGTTCCTATCCCGGATATGATTCGGCGGCCTGGATTACACTTTTGTGAATTTTCGGAAGCATGTAAAAGCGACCGGGGGATGGTTGTTTTGGCTTCATTATATTATATTCATTAACGGTTATCTTGTCTCTGTGTACAAGTTGTTTGAACTCTGACGTTACGATCTGAGTGTGACGTTTCGTAGGGTCGCCTGGAAGACGCCCATAAAATTGTACCTGCTGCACGCTGCACGCCTAGTACCTGCTGCACGCTCACTCGTGCAGCAGGTACAAGGTTAGCGGTTGCGGTAAGGCGCCCGCACGACTTTTCCGCCTCTTATCTAGCCCCAGCTTGTGCCTGCTCCACGAGTGGTTACTTTAGTGCGCTACTACTCTTCTCACGCGCCCAAAGTCTTTCTGAAAATGACTGATTTAGGGGTTTTCGATGACGCTCAGCAACTTTCTAATTGGAACTATATGTCTATTTCCACTAATTAAACAAGTTATTTAACACGTCTTAATTAATTATGTGGCTAATTACTATGTTTTCTGCAATTCCTGAAGTCTGCCGTGGCTTGTAGTGTGTTCCCTAACTCAGTTTCTTTTTTTAACAAACGCCCTAAGTTTTAGGATTTTTGAAAGTCTTCGCAGAAAAACACCCGGTATATATATATATATATATATATATATATATATATATATATATATATATATATATATATATATATATATATATATATATATATAGAGAGATATTGTGAACGAAGAGGGGAGAAGGTGATTATTGAATTTATTGCATTAAAGTTAGGAAAAGGAAAACGGAAAGAGAGCCTGCGAAAAATTGGGCCAAATCTCTTTCCTTTTCTCTTTCCCAAACTTTAATGCAATAAATTTAATAATCACCTTCTCCCCTCTTCGTTCACAATATTACTACGGCTGCACTTGTCAGTCTTCACTCATTCCCATTATATATATTTATATATATAGAGAGAGAGAGAGACAGAGACAGAGAAAGAGAGATTTGAAGACAAAGCTCGCATCGCCTCGAGCGTCGTTTTTGGTAAGCTCCTGCTCTTTTTAATCCATCACCACCTTCGCGGCTGTTTTTTTCTTTTTCTTAAATATATTATTTTTTTTTTTTTTTACTTTTACGACCAACGTCGCTTTCTGTGTGGCATTCCAATTAGGGAGTCGACACCTGCGCCTTCGACCAGCTGACCTGCATTATGCCTAGAACGAATGCAACTCACGTTGGCGCTATCGTCCTATCTGCGAAGAGAAAAAGACAAACGTTGCACATCCTAACATTCACGTAAAAACTAATCATAAAAAGGGCGAAAAATATAATATAGCAAACGGGAAAAAAAGTTAGAACTCTGGTATAGGGGAGAGAAGGTGTGTGTCACTCGCGGTCGAAGTTGCGAATTATTGAGAATATCTGACATTTGTCAGACTAAGCTGGTGTCTGGAAAAAAGCAGCAGTTTGGGGAGCAGGAACGCGCGCAAACACACACACCAAAAGCCCGCGCCCTCGCATACGACAAGCACATGTGCACGCACACGCAGGCACGTACAGACACAGATATGCGCAAACGTGCACATATGCACACACACAAAAACACAGACACATGCAGGCTCACGTACACATATACCCAGATACAAAGGCACACGCATACGAACGCACCCACAAAGGCGCTCACCTATACACACTAACACACACGCCGGGGCAGACCCTTATGTTCACGGACGCACACATACATACACACCGAAATGCACGCGCGCGGGAAGGCACACGCCCATGCACGCCGCATTACAGTGCTACTTTTTTATAATGAAATATCAACTTATCGATTACTTTCTGAAAACATAGGTGTAACAAAAATATTTGATTGTCAAGAGAAATTGAGGACTACAGTGATGCCTCGTTAATATGGATACCTCCGTTTCCGTAAAATATCTTGCATAATGTGAGTTTTTAAAAATAACGAGACGAAAATGCCCATAATATGGCAGTTTGTATCCGAAAGTGGTGTCCATATAGCGGGGTATCTATATAACGGAGTCTATATTAACGAGACAACACTGTATTACTATTACCATTGTTATCCACTTTTTTATAAACTCGTTTGTACCTCGTCCACTGCGTTTTAACCTAATCTTCCCATTTATTAAGCCGTAAATCCAAGACACTAGTGTCGCGGAGAATTGTAACTAGCGTTATTGATTTGTGACCTCATAGTAGCCTCATCGTTAGTGTAGCATTTTGTGATTCAAAACTTCTCTGACTTGGAAAGCCCTCTTTTGAATGAATAATGGGTAGAAAGGCATGAATAGACCCTTTCCGAAATTCAGTGTGGCCACTCTGATCACTATCATCATCATCTGAAAATGAAATATGTGCTATACTCATGGCGGCCTTCTGTTTACCGATGAAGAAAGAAGTCGAAGGTGCTCCTAAGCAGATGATTGGAGTCCTCTACATTCGAGACGTTAGCACGACGCGAAGAAGGGATTGGATGCAATAGATGCGTTCATTTCTTACTCGGGCCCGGTCAATCTGTTAGTAGCACACCATCGGCTTCAAAACCCCTCGATGTATCGTATACTTTATCGAGGCGTCTATGTGGGAATCGGCGATTCCTTATGACCGTTTGCATCTTTGTCGCCATCGACACTGAAAGAGATTGAGGAATATGCACGCTGCACTGTGAGTGAAGCGCGCATTCTCGTTTGCAGTTGACTTATGAAAATGACGGTGCCTCATAAAAATACTCCAGACTATTCAGGTTCATTGCCACCATCAATACGGTAAATGTTAAACTGCTATTTGAGCCGCCACATGGCACTGAATACCTGAAAGGGTATGTTGTGTAATACAGCATATAAAAAAACATGTATAATAACAACACGACCCATACCACGACTGCTAGTGTTCGTGATAACAATCCTAATAAAAATATCTGTTCAGTTTTATAATAATATTTTTGAACTTTACTGTTCATCCCTTGCTATGCTGAGGAATAGATACAACTTACCACAACAAACACGGGTTTTATCCCAAGCAACATCGCCTCTGTCGCAAAAATACGTTGTACACCTACAACTAAAAAAAAAAAACGTGCCTAATGCCACGTGTGCATTGTAACTTATTCAGGACTCGACGGCTAACCGAACGATAGATTGACCGGAAGTATTGCGAGAACAACCATACTGGGAATGCGTTCTGAATAAATGTTTATTTTCTTGTATTCCTCCAAATAAAACAACAAGACCCATCTCTACTTTTGAAGCGGCCTCAGCCCCTTTCGGATACATCGTAGTCTCCTCGGTTTTCAGAATGCCGATACTTTGTTGTATTTTTGGTTCTACAGTGTGGCGCTTCTGCTAACGAAAGGGGGGTTTCTCTTCTTTTATTACTCAGCTTGCTTAAGGGGCTGTGTTTGTCAATAATTTGGGTCGGTGGGGATGCGGCGGCAGCGGCAATAGCCTTTCTACCCATCCGTCGCTCGTGCTATAGATGTTGCAAAGCAGAGTAACAGAATGTAAAACAAAAAGACTAGTGAGCGGTGCTTTTCCGTCAAGTTTCCCTGACAAATGCTGCTCTTCCGTTAGGGGACTCTTCTGAGCCTTCTTTCCTTACTCAAACTTTTTCCTGATTTTTTGTTTGTTTTCGTTTTCAAGCTTTATATTGATCTCCCCCTCCCCTTAGATTGTGTTTCACTACCTTTGTTTGTTTCTAATATTATTCATTTATTTTTATTTTCACTCGTGGAAATCTTTGTCACATGCAGATTTGCCCGTTTTGCTATTTTCCCCAATTCCTCCGCTAAGAGATACAAAAAGAGGTTACTTTATTCTATTTTTTCCGTATGTCAGTCAACTAACTCGTACTCCAGTAGCGCATTGAATTTGTATTACCTTTTTTGTAGACACGTTTTGATTGAAAACCCTCGTTGTGTTATTGTTGCCAACTTTATTTTCTTTTCTTTTTATCTTTCTTTTTATATCCGTTTGAAAACATTTGTGTCTCCAGAAGCTTCGGGATATTCCCTAAACAAATGTGGTTTTCGTATTCTGTCGTTCTCCCTCCCCAATATATGGACTTATCTCCCAGAATAGTTTCCCTTCTTAGTCCTGCATTGCTGTCATAATTGTTTTTACAATATTAATTCACCTTTTTAAAAACGCCAATTTTACTTTCTTGTAGCATGTGGCTGGGAGGATAGTATACCGTGCATTTTGTTTTTTATTGCTTTTTTGACGCAGAAAATGAACAGGGGATTTCGAAACGCTCGGTCTTTCTCTTAGTGTAGCGGCACCGGCCCGGATTTAACGCCAAAGTTTAAGGACCTTCCGTGTTCTGAATATGGAGTTCAAGCGCATTGCTCAACGTTTTCGTAACAACAAAATGACGCTGAAGGAATCCCGCAAGTAGATTTGAAGATAAATAGCGTCTGCTGTAAAAATCTGGCAAATTACTTTAATTAATTGTTTTTTTTCATATTGCAATAACATTTAAGTCAAACAACCATACGTTCTAAAATGTTGGCATCGTCCCAACCACAAGCGCTACGCTCGAGGATAGAATGAGCGTTCCACAATATGTTTTTTTTGTTTTTGCGCTAAGAAAGCTCGTTTGAATTTACTTCCTAACACCATGTACTTGGCCGAATCCTTTCCAGTTTCATATATTCCCTGCTTCACGCGTAGCAAATGGTCTTTCGTGACGTGTTTCTTTTTTCACAACTTCAATCATTTTTAAAGGTCAATGCTATCAGTCAAGTGCTCTCGTGCAAAATCGACACAACGTTTGGCCTTGAGCGTTGTCGTGGTCGCTGCCGTTCCAATTTTGAGAAATTTCGGGAGCTCTTAGAAAATTGTTTTGGACGTGGTGTTGAGCGAAAGAGGGCATGAATGAATTCGTAATTCTGCTTATTTGTGCAAGCTCTTGGTGTAACTTTCCTGTTTCTCATGGTTGTACAATCGGATCTATGTTTCACAATACAGTGTTGTTCCAGGACGCGCTCTGATTTAGTAACTTTGTCAACTGATGGATTTGAGTCTAGTTCCCATTCTTTTTCTTTATTTCGAGTAAAATAATAATATATATTGTCATCACCTTTAGAGGCTTGCGAACCTAAATGCTACCCCGTATTTATTAATTAATATTCCAATCATTCGTTAAGTGGCCGCCAACAACCCGAAGGATTATGCAGCAAACTACTTAAACATTTTATGGACAAAAAACTAGAGGAGGCGGATACATGTGAGTAAAATTCATATTTAAAGAAAGCGTTGTGCAAAATAGTATTTCCAGACTACATGTTTCAAACATTGTATTTGCGAAACCGGTGGCATAGTAAGTGTCAGGTGTGGTTGAGATATGTAAACATTTTTTTGAATTTCCGATAATGAGAAGTAGCGCTACATTGTAGCGACGAAACCAAAGACGGGTCATTTAGACATCAGTTAATTGATGCAAAACTTACCACCCTAAAAAGTCCTTATATACTACATGAAGTGCGCAATTGTGGTTTGGCAAACATAAAATTAAACTCATAATAAAAATATTGCCCAGAAGGTTTCAAGCAGATAAGACGCGCGGAGAGCTTTTGTGCAAGTGCAATTCTTTCCGTTGCAAAAATATTTTATTTTTTCATAAAGCGGATTTAAATTCGACTTCATTAAACATGGGCACTAAAGTGTTTGGAATTAACTCGAGGAGTACTGAATAATATAGTTAAACCAGATATTTATCTTGGCGCACGTATAGACTGTTTAACAATAGAGGTTACCTAGAAACAAACCAAACGCTCTACTTAAAAAGAAGTAATTAAGATATCAATCCATAAAACAACGGCGTGTGTGAGCGAGCGAAAGTTAAAGGGGCATGAAGTGAATTTTCGGCTGGGATTATGACCCGTTTTGGGTAGTACGATAGCCTCCTCCATACTGGCAAAACCTGGCAGATTGCCATGAGACGCGGGCGCTGAAAGTGAAAAGGTAGAGCGGCAGACAAGAGGCATGTAACGGGCGCCCCGCTGTGGCGAGACGCCCGTTACATGACTCTCCCCTCAGCGGGACGCCAAAACACACTTGTCCCGAGCGACGGAATGTCCACTCGTGCTCCTCGCTCTACCGGTTCTTTTATCGTCGGGTTTGAAAGCCACTTCTTTGGGTCCTCGCCGCTGCAAAAGCTGTGCGCTGACGACCAGGTTCCCCGAGAAAGGGTCTGTACTACCAGATCCTCCCGCTCCAAATCTGCGACCGGGCACTCTATGGCTCCGTCATTGAACTGCCAGGCTTTGTGAGTATAGAGGAGGTTATGGTAGTACAAACTGGTACAAACTTGAGCGTCTCAAACCGTCACATATATAGAAGCGTGCCTGCTCTGATGTGTAACGCAAGATCATGAGAAAAAATACAAAGAAACAAAACAAATTTGAACGCCATCGAAGCGCAGGTCAAGGCTAAGTCGCTAAGAGCACCAGCCTGGAGACGCCGTTTTACAAGTTCCAAAGAAAATAAAAACAAATAATAACGTCGGGACTCCAGATATTCTCACGTCACCATCCAGAGCAGAGCCGTGTATTGGGAGAGTTTGGCCATTCATTGGCTTGAATAGGCGAGCATCTCGTGCCCAACCACAGGCCGCGAAGCAGTCCCTAGCGGTGGTCGTGAGCTCTAAAAATGTGACTCGACTGATTTAAGCCGTTTTACCGTTGCTAGGGTAAAAAGGTGTAACTCTTGGTGACTGAAAACTTGGCACATCTGAGGTTTTTGTCACGTCCATATTCAACGGTAGAATACATGAACGCGAGCTCCAAACTAGAGCAACCTGCAGAGTTTGCTCTGGTTTAGATTGAACGCTTTGCTTTGAGATTGAACGCTTCTATTTCACGCGTTAAACGTCAGTTTCCAATATTGGGACATCGAGGTCTGCTGATTGGTCGACGCTGTGTCGCACTTTTAGCTTACACTCTTACCACGGGGGGGGGGATATCGGCACGGGCGGAGGCCTTTGCTCCGCCCATTGCACAAACTCTCCCAATATACGGTTCTGATCTAGAGATAAGAGACGCGTTCCCTAGCGGTGATGGCATGAATCTAGCACTTTTGATTGCCATGCGGCATTGACTCTAGTCGATTTCGGACGTCCAAAGGTGTTTCTTTGTTCTTAAGCACCCGACAAAAAGAAAACAAAAAAGGCTCAGTCAACGTGCCATAAGTAGTGCGAGACCCAAACAGGTGAGCTTGTACTACAAAAAATTAGGGCGCCACTGTTTTTTTTTTTTTTTTCTTCAAAGCTTCAAGGGAGGATTTATATTCCGAAACATTTTAAGCTGCACTTCACTCAGCTACGAGGTATCCATAGCCATGGCGTTAATCGCGTTAGGGTCGTGGATCAACGAGTTCTACGAAGCAATTGGCGTTCATAAAAAACTTCAGTAGGTGACGTCGTTTCGACGTCCTTGCGTCGAAGCATCGATGCAAAAGCGGAATTTCGACGCAAGGCGACGCTTGACTGACTCGGGTACATCGCTAGGCTGGGAGAACTTGTGTAGCTGGTAGAAAGGCATACTTTACGTCACGTGATTTCACATGTTGGTGACCGTATCCGGTCGAGACGAGAAGGAAAGCAGACGTGAGCTTTCATTTTTTTTGTGTGCAAAAATGGACGCAATAAAACGAAAACGAATGTCTGGTCCTGGTGTCATGAACATTAATGATTAATTGAGGTCTTCGATTGTTAAAAAGTTGGAAGATAATTTAATGGTCCCTTTGAGATCTCGGCCACCTAAACTTATAGATAAATGTCTTCTTTTCTCAGCTAAAAGCCACAGTTCGTCTCCAAACCTGGAAAACATATAGCCTCAAATACCTATTTGGACATAAGGCAAGTATTGAGCGAGTTTTATTCTGAAAGCCGGTTTAGTCAGGGGTGCTCGTACATCCATGCTATTAGTCGAGACACTAGAAGATTTTATGAACGCGTCATACTTTCTTAGGAAGGGAACATCATGGGACTGGTCATCTCTAAGTCGAACAGCTCGACTCTGGTATTTTATTTTTGCGTGCTGTGGTTCTGATGAAGGCCTGAGTTCATGCTTGCAGCAAGATACCGTCACAGAAAATAAGATAAAGCGCAATATACAAAAAATCGGACAGCAGCTGCATGGAACTGAGCACTGCTGACTGCAATGAATACCAAATGGTCCCAGCACATGCGACGACGTGGCAAAAGACGTGCGGTTCTTTGCAAAATCTTTTATTAAATTCGATCTTTGCATTATCTACATTCTTCCTAGAAATCTGGATTGAATCAATGCAGGGAAAAAGCACACATCATCCTTTTGCCACCCTACCTAGACTGAAAGTTTTCCAGTATTTGCGAGATCCGATCTGCGCGCTATCAATGAGAAGCCGTTGGTTAGAATACTGTCATAGTTATTTAAAGCCCCCGGTGAATTAATGATGCGTAGAATATCCTAACATCTACACAGATCTCAGAAGGATTCCAGGTCTACCTGATAGATGGACGCCAGTGTTACTGCGTGCTTTCTCGTCGTGAGAGGGCACAAGAGGGGACAAGCGGGCACTATGCACTCCATCACTCTCATACAGAAATGTGTGAATCAGTTTTTAACGCGAGTGCGTGACAATTTAGGGTAGTGAGACTAAGCGAGTACAATCTGAAATGTGTAATAAAGTAAGAATGATACACAGACATAAAAAGAAATAGATAGAGAAAGGGAGAGAAAAGAGAGAGGGTTTATGACACTGAGATAGTGACATTACGAAAAAAAGAAGTTTTGTGTATCCACGGCCTTTTTACTACGCCTTTCGAGCGTGAAAATGCCACTCTTCTGAATAAGTGGCTACGCTGGCCAGGAAACTGCGTCGAAGAAAATATTGAAGGGGGCTAAAAAAATGTAAGACAAAAAATCGAAATATAAGAAAGAGAGAATAAAACGGCAAGGCGAAGGAACGCAAAGAAGTTGTGTTTGCAGGAAATAAACGTAAACTTCTCCCTTAAATTGGTAAAAATCAAAAGAAAACAGAAAACGTTTTCGCGTCCCTATATTTCACCAACTCGCGACTTCCTGCACGGAATGTAATTCCACTCTTTCTTCCAAAATTGACTCTCAGCTTTCGAAGGATAGCCCAAACCAACCTCGGCACCCTGTCATTTCAAGCCCCCCGATCCCTCTCCCCCTCCCTCCCGCCCCTCCCGTCCCTCGCCCCCTCTACCCCGCAAAATTGAATGTGGATTCAGTCTGATAGAACACAAAGCAACTTTAGAGGTCGCAACATGAAAACAAACGCTCAATTGCGAATTTGAAAAGCTGGGATGGCCTCCAGAGAAACGGACGTAGACCCGTCCAGAGCGGCAAAACACTGGCGCCACATGCCCTTTTTCCGCAAAGTCTCACTGTCCGTTAACCTCTAGAATAACTGGGGGCGCAAGGAAGCTGATTTCGCCCGAAGCATTTTAAACGAAGCTCGCCCTCTCCTCCCTTCTGAATTAGTGCGAGGGAAAACATGCGCACTTACACTGAAACGGGGAAATATATATAAAAAAGGTGTCACTTCATACCGCCGTTTGCGTGCTGCCCAGCTCTGCGCTTAAGGTGCAACCCCACAGTGCATGACGTTTTGGTGTTTTTCTTTTTTGACGGTGTATAACTTTCTTTTTATGTATCTTGCAATTATAAAATTATGCCAAATTAAAGAAGTGTTTTTAACAATATTTTCCTGCCTCGATATTGCGATTATTTTTTGTATTTAGTTAATTATTCATCTTTTAATAGACCACAGTCTATAATGTTAGAAAATCTATTCTCGACTGATAACAACCCATCCTCCACGATATTTTATGTGAGCGTTCGGATGGATATAATGAATTAAAAAATAGCAACAAACTGTACAATAAATGTACATTTCCAAAAAGAAAAATTAAAATGGTATTATTTTATGGTGCTATTAAAACGAAATCACGTCAACTAATCAAAATTACGGGACATTAAATTACGAAGCCTCCTTCGATACTAGATTTTCTAGAACTTCCGTATTGATATATTACACTTTAAGTATGTTACTAGACCTCAGACATCTCCCATTCAGTTTCGAAAAATTGTAGTTCCTTAATATAAAATATCGACGGCGACAAGTGTTCAAGAATAGCGTGATGTGCATTTTCCGTTGTGTGCCGCTTGAAACGCCACGTGAAAGACAAAAAAGCGCCAGACGTTAAGGAGTCAGATGCCTGGATGACCGCAGTCAGCGAGTTTCGACCTGGATGAGCATCGTACCGGCGTGCGGTCTTGTATCACTACTGCGTGGCGCACGTTAAAACCCCAGGCTAGCGGTTGTACTACACTGCCTAAATTGCTCAACTACAGCTGAAACACCAGACGCCTACTGAGGCAGACTAACTTCCAGCTGTATAAATATACACAAAACAATTTGATTTTTTGCAGTGGGCGAGCCAGAGATATCGGAACAACAAGCGCAAGGATGCGGGTGCACCCCAGCGGCTTTTGCGAGCATTACAACTGTCCGTCGGTACCACGCTGAAAAAAACACATTTAGGTGCTGACTCTGGCCACTCTTCCCGCGGGGAGCGAGCGACGAGATCATGTTCGGCACTGAGGTATGAGGTCCCTTCTCGGCGGCCACGGTGTCGGCGGCGTAGGGTGCTCGGCTTTTTCAGGGTGTGGTGGTGTGGTGGTGGTGTGCGGCCAGTGGCTGGCCTCGTGTTTTGCTTTGGTGCTGTGTCGATCCCAGGTGCAACCATCGTGCACGAAGGTGAGCCTTAACCCGAAGAAGAAGAAGAAGCAGAAGAAGAAGGAAGAGAACACAGATTTACCGACTATGGCGAATTGGTGGCGGCGTGGCGGTGGTGAGGTACGACAAGAAGCGGTGAGCGAGGAAATGGCGGGACCACCGATGAATGAAACAAACGGAGCGGTCGGTTTGGGAGGGATCCCACACTTGGGCGCCATCTATCCCCGAGCGAGTGAAGCAGTTGGTGCGTCAAACATAGTGTGGTCGTCGCGTCGGACAGAGCGTCATCACCTAAATGTTTCTTCCACCATTTTCGGTACACATGCCTGGTGCGATCCAGATAAAATGAGCGCCATGAAACAGATTTGGCCAGTTGCGATTTTTTTTCGTATGCAAAAAACAGTAGTATGTTTTTTTATCAATTACTGGAATCACTTTCGTAATCAGACTACTCTTGTCGGAATGTTTTGACTATATTTTGTTTTCCACCTCCTTGGTGGCTTTTGAGTGGCCATGATATTAATACAAAGCAGAACATATTAAAACATCTCAGTAGCTTTGAAGCAACGCTTGTCAGGTTGGAATAGGGGCCGATGTGCCCACAATCTTACGACGGCCAAGCTGAGATTTCGGTTGCACATCAAAAGATCTCCAAATGGTCAAAATGTGCCCTCGATATGTTTTTTGTTGTTGTTCTTGCTTGGTTTGTGTCAAGTGAATTTTTATTGGTTTGCCTCGTAAAACCCTAAGATCTGAATATTTGCTTCGCTTTACCTTAGTTCAGAGAGCAGCAAACGCTACAGGCCGATTATGCCAATGAAGCAGCGCCACGAGCTCGAGGTCATGAAGATCGTTCTCTTTCTGTACCTGTGCGATCGGGCTAAACCAAATGCGGTGGCGGATGTCGGGCCGAATGCGTTGGCACGCCGCAGCACCGAGTACGTGAAGAAATGCGCAAGTGGGAGCTCCGTTTAAAACATGGAGCTCATGCCGCAAACTCTGCAGGGACACTTGGTTCGATCGCCCATCTGCATCATACCGGCGTGCGAAGGTGTACTCTCTTAAAAATGTCTGCGCGTCTACCTACCCGCCAACACTCAAAGAGCAAAACTCTGCGATCTAGGAAATTAGCACGGTGAATGATGAGGCGGAACATCTGTTTAGACCTTAAAATTAAGTCTGCGCTGTGGCATTACGAAATGCATGCATGACGCTTTGCATAACGTAATGCCACAGCTCAGACTTTAGTTTTAGGTCTAAACGAATGTTCCGCCTCATCATTCTCTGAGCTGATTTCGTACAACGCAGAGATTCGCTCTTTGAGTGTTTTGCTGGTAAGTAGACACGCAGGCCTTTCTTAGAGTGTATTACTACTGCGTGATGCACGTTGAAGACACCGTGCTAACAGTTCTACTGCACTGCCTATAATTTATGATCTCCAACGGGTAACACTGTTGCCGTACGAAACTCCTGCTACCTAAAACAACTGCCGACTAATTTTCAATACGCCGTGACGTTGCATTTTAATGTATTCGTGTTCGCGTGTTTGTTTTCTCATGTGTTTTTTTTTACACTTTTGTTTAAGCGGCTCATATTTATGATGAAACAGATACTTGTCGGACTTCTGGCAGAGTATTATACCGGGTGTTCATTTTTAATTCGAACAGATTTATTGCAAAAAATCCGTAAAAGATGCACTAGTACGGTTTGTTCAAGTGAGTTATACGGCCAGGGGACATATTATAGGAGGCTAATCGTAATGATCAGTCGGCTCATTAATTAAAATTCGTTAATTAATTTTTTAATTAATGAAAATAGACATATGGTTCCAATTAGAAATTTGCTCAGCGTCGTGGAAAACCCCTAAATCATTCATTTTCAGAAAGACTTTGAGCGCGTGAGAAGCGTAGTAGTGAACTGAAGTTACCGCTCGTGGAGCAGGTACAAAGCTAGAGGTTGCGATAAGGCGCCCGTGCGATTTTTCCGTCTCTTATCTAGCCCCAGCCTTGTACCTGCTCCACGAGTGGTAAATTTAGTGCACTACTACGCTTCTCACGCGCTCAAAGTCTTTCTGAAAAGTACTGATTTAGTGGTTTTCGATGACGCTGAGCAAGTTTCTAATTAGAACCATATGTCTATTTTCATTAATTAAAAAGTTAATTAACGACTTTTAATTAATTAGCCGACTGATTGTTACGATTAGCCCCCTTTAATATGTCCCCCTGGCCGTATAACTCATTTGAACAAACCGTACTAGTGCATCTTTTACAGATGTTTTTTAATAAATCTGTGCAAATTAAAAATGAACACCCGGTATAACTAATAAAATGGCAAGTTAATGCAAAAGACAAAATAAACAACGTAGGCAGATTTATTTTAAAAAAATTGACAATTTATTACAATTGTCTTTTATATGCGAAAGCAGTTCACTCCTAAATTATTTTAGGTTTGAGCGTAACAAAAGCTATAAAAGCGAGCTCCATGCTTCAGTACGGCTGTACCGAGCACGGGCGCTTGTTCACTGGAAGAGTAATTCAGGGCAGCATGCTCGCTTCTTGCAGGTTCCGCTTCACTCGCCCTTTAATAAAACCAAATGCTTTACTAGTAAATAATTTCGTGAAACGAAGCTTACCATCTGAATATGTGTAATTATCTCAGTTTCATGTGACTACACGCTTGTTTATCATTATTCTTTTCGTTTATAGTACCGCTCTGATTCAGCTTATGCTCTTTAGTGTGCGACAAGCTTAGAGACCGAGGCAACCACGGAGAAATCTATTACGCGGATTGCACAATACCTACGCTACTGGCCAAGTGTGTCACAATCAACACATCATATTGAATTCTAAATTCCCGCGCGATCTACGCCAGTGCACGACAGTCAAATATTGAGTCGCCCTGTAACTCGAGTTTCTCTTGCACCTCTAAACCGTTCCATCCGTAAGTGTCGTGTTCGCTCCCATAACGCGATCAACCGCGCATCTCCGTGGGTGCAGCCTATCGCTGTGAGCAGACTACGCTTCACTTTCGAGTTTTAAGTTTTTAAGGCGAAGGCCTTACTTGCCTCCTTACGCGAAAAAGCGGCGTCGTCGTGCCCGAAAGATATCCATAAAAATACGTTACCAAGCACGCGCCGCCCACGCTCACGCTCAAGTGCGGGAGCGTGATGTCACCGCCTGAGCGCCGTGTGAGAACAGCTTGACAGAGCCCCTTGCTCCCTTGTAGTGGCATATGCAGAAGTCAAAACAAGGCAACAGCGAACAACACAGAGAAAACCGACACTACAAAGTAAAATATAAAAATCAAACAGGTCTCATAAATCGATTCATTCGTTTTTGCCCCACATTAGTTCAGTTCGTAATTCCTGAATTTCGATAGAAATAATATCAATGTTATTTTTTATTAGGCTGTTCAATATAGTAGGAAGTGTGTATTTCAGTGATTGCATTGAATAGTTGTTGTGACACAATGGCACAGTCCAATGTTCCGCCGACCGAGTTGGTTAGGAAGTTGCATGTTCTCTTAGCTCCGCGAGATTTACTAAACTATCCCCATTTCTTTTATTTTCTAACTTGAAACTGATCATGAGTCTGTACTGATACCATTTGTAAACAGGAAGTATACTATTTTTTATGAACCGTCCCTGGGTGCTAGAGTCATAAGAAGCATTCTCAATGAGACGTACATATTTTTTTTTTTTGCAGTAGGAGTATTTTTTGGAGATTTGTGCGGGTGGTTGTGCCCCAAACTAGATAACAATAATTCAGGTGAAAAAGAAATAAAGTCTGGTATAAAAGAAACTTAACATTTCTCGGTAAAATAAAGCGGTTACGAGAGACTAGTCCAATGACCTTTGACAATCTAGTGCGTAAATCATTTACATGATTATCCCAAGATAAGTACTGATTGAAAACTACACCTAAACTTTTAAAGTTATCTACAATATCTATATACTTTTCATTTAAGACAAGGGTCTTGGTTGTAGAAACATTTTTGTTTTTAGGCCGAAAGATGATTGCCTTTGTTTTACTCGTATTGGTGTTTAGCGCGTTATCCGATGACCATTTTTGCACCGCTGTTAGGGTGACGTTTGCGCAGCTGATAAGCTCGTCGCCAGTCTCGCCAGAAAAAAAGAGGCTCGTGTCATCCGCGTATATTACGAATTTAGTCAGTGGATGTATGTTTACAATATCATTAATGTATATATTAAACAGTAACGGCCCTATTATGCTTCCTTGTGGTACACCGGATATAATTGCCTTTGTTGAAGACGCGAAACTATTAAGATGAACGAACTGCTGACGGTGACCTAAATATGATTTAAGCGAGAGAAATGCTTGACCTCGAATTCCGTAAATATCGAGCTTTTCTAGCAGTAAATTGTGATTTATATAATCAAACGCCTTTGTAAAATCTACAAAAATGCCAAGGGCCAATTTCTTACTTTCAAAACTCCGTAAAAGAAATTCTTTTTGTTCAAGCAATGCAAGTTCGTTGATCGATTTTTTTGAAAGCCGAACTGAGCATTAATAATTATTTGGTGCTTATCTAAAAACTGAGATACTCGAATATGTTTGATTTTTTCTAAGCCCTTTGAGAATACTGGAAGGACAGAGATAGGCCTGTATTTGCTTATGTCGTTTCTATCTCCCTTTTTGTACAGCACAGACACTTTAGCCCTTTGCTTGAGTTTCGGAAATACACCGATTGAAAGACACAAGTTAAAAATATGAGTAATACAGGGAGTAATCAAAGTTAAAACATACTTGACTGGCCTAATCTGCATATCATCCGCATGACAACTATGACTGTTATTTAATTCCATAAAAACCGTAAACACCTCTGCGTCAGTGACTGGACGTAAAAAAATAGAGTCGCTGTTTCTAAACGTAACATTTTTACACGCGTCGCCGCTATAACTACGTTGAGGTAAATTTATGAAATAGTCATTAAATACATCTGCTAAAGATACGCCAGTTAACTTGACGCCGGCAGAAGAAATGCTTTCTATGTCAATGGAGCGCACACCACGCCCGATAACCGCGTTTAAATTGTTCCACATAAGGTCAATGCGGCCTACTGAAGATCTAAAAGATTCATAATGGTAACGTTGCCTGGCCTTTTTCAAGTCCTTTGTTATTTGATTACGATAATTTTTAAGTGTCCTGAGGTCATTGGGATCTCTAGTCTTCGTAAACGTTTTGTAGAGAGCGTTTTTAATATTTATTCTTCCGAGTAAGTCAACCGTTACCCAAGGTTTTCGAATCCGCTTTTTTACTTTAATTTGTTTGTATGGAAAATGGACACTGTAAAGGCTTTTAAAGCGCTCCAAAAATAAACTGTACGCCTCATTGGGGTCACCATTTTCGAAAACATCACCCCAGTTTGTGTTAGCTACATTCTGCGCAAACCTCTCCAAACCGTCCGGCGTAATACACTGAACAGACACAGAAGACACTGGCGCTTCTTTCTTTATACAGCTGGTTTTAACACACATAAATATAGGAAGATGATCGCTAAGGTCGTAACTTATTACTCCAGATTTTACATTGCTTTCCTCGTAATTTGTAATGAACAAGTCGATCAACGTTTCTTAAGTAACATTTACCCTAGTTGGTAAACTGATTACGCTCTGACAACCATTCATGATTATTAAGTTCTCTAGTTCTCTCTTTGAAACACTATTAATTAGCATGTTCACGTTAAAATCACCACCACGTATAATGTTGAGTTTATTTTCATTAGTAAACTCAAAAAGAGCACCTAAAAATCCAAACAAGGAGCCAAAACGCCATTGGGAGGTCCATAAATGACAGAGACAATACCGTGCTTAGTTTGCAGTGACAAAGCTTCATAATCATTAGTGATTACGCTAAACGTAGGCAATATTTCGCACTCGATGTTTTCCTTAATCAAAATTGACACGCCTCCCCCTCGGCCTTCAGTGCGATTGAGAAATAAAGATTCGTATAGCGGTAGCCTAAAAACGTCAGTATTCTCCGTGTACCAGGTCTCGGAAAACATGATAATGTCAAAATCAACGAATTCAGCAAAAAAACACTCAAGATCAACACTTTTATTTTTAGGTGATTGAATATTAACATGCAGACAACGAGTCGAGGAAGAAAATTCTTTTCCTATACATGTTTCGAACTGTGACGGTAATACATAATCTGAGAGTGCCATGATAGAAAAATAAACGCACCTTAAAGATTCAAATTGGATTTAGTGCCAGCACTTAGTTTAAGTTCAACAAGTCATTTTCACTCCTTACAGGAGTAGCACGGTCACCGGCTTTCCTCCTTACAAAAATTTTCCCATATCGGTGCCACGCAAACTGCTAGTTGTGCTCCCTTGCCCACTCCTTTGTGGTCCACAGGAGAGCCTTGTCCTGTCGAGTCATGTTTTCAAGAAGATATTCGCTATCTTTAGGCCTTTTTAGGTTACGTCTTTGATCGAACCAGTGATCGCGAGTTTGTTGTTGCGCAAAGCGCACAATGATTCCAGGGATTCTTTCAGGTTTGGAAGCAAGCCTGTGCATCGAAGCAATGTCAGACGGGGCAACGTTGGGACGCCTAGCTTGACAGCTACTTGGTTCACCAGAGACAGCAGGTCTTCGTTTTCAGCCTGTCGGACACCGTGAATTTCCAAATTTTGTTTCCTACTACGCCATTCCTGCTGATTCAAATCCTGTTTTACTTCTGCTAGTTGCCTATCATTTCCGGCGTTCTCAATTTTTTTCACGCGTTTCTTTAAACTTTTTATGTCGTTGTCTTGTTGTCGAACATGCTCCAGCAATTCATCGTACTTGTCCGACATTGTTTGAACGGAGACCTCAATGCCGTCGACAGTTTCTTTCATACTCAGTAGGCTGTTAAGTTTTTTATTCATGCATGTCAGCATAGCGACCACGTCAATTTCGGTGTCTTTTTTGCTTTGACACTTTGACAGCTTCGTGTTTTTGACGTACTACATGTTTCGCACCGCCATGACTTCTGGAATTTTTCACCTTTTGATTTGAAAGTCGATTCCGCGATCCCGGAACAAGTGCCAAAATGATACGTGAATTTACATTCCGTACACGTTAAATCAGCGACATCGTCTGATAACGGTTCAAGACACTTGAGGCAAACGTCCTCGCCCTGTTCACTCACCTTAAAGCACAAGGCGCACTCAACAAAAGTGACAGCAGTATCGGCAGCAGCAGCAGCAACGGCGGGAAAGTACAAAGCAAGTAAATAGACACCAACCTGTAGAAATCACGAGCGAGTGGTCAGACACTGTTCGCTGCGTGCCGCCGCTGCTGCCGAATGCCGGAATCCAACTTGTGTCAGCCTTTATGTAGACTTGGAAGGTAGGTGTCACCCCAACGCAACGCTTGCAGAAAGCCACTTGTGGATGACGTTTGCAGTCTGAGCTCGGCCGGTTGAGGGCAGGGGGTGGAAGGCCTTGTCTTCGCGGCGCTTGCCGTTGAACTGGAAATCCTGTAGAAATCACGAGCGAGTGGTCAGACACTGTTCGCTGCGTGCCGCCGCTGCTGCCGAATGCCGGAATCCAACTTGTGTCAGCCTTTATGTAGACTTGGAAGGTAGGTGTCACCCCAACGCAACGCTTGCAGAAAGCCACTTGTGGATGACGTTTGCAGTCTGAGCTCGGCCGGTTGAGGGCAGGGGGTGGAAGGCCTTGTCTTCGCGGCGCTTGCCGTTGAACTGGAAATCCTGTAGAAATCACGAGCGAGTGGTCAGACACTGTTCGCTGCGTGCCGCCGCTGCTGCCGAATGCCGGAATCCAACTTGTGTCAGCCTTTATGTAGACTTGGAAGGTAGGTGTCACCCCAACGCAACGCTTGCAGAAAGCCACTTGTGGATGACGTTTGCAGTCTGAGCTCGGCCGGTTGAGGGCAGGGGGTGGAAGGCCTTGTCTTCGCGGCGCTTGCCGTTGAACTGGAAATCCTGTAGAAATCACGAGCGAGTGGTCAGACACTGTTCGCTGCGTGCCGCCGCTGCTGCCGAATGCCGGAATCCAACTTGTGTCAGCCTTTATGTAGACTTGGAAGGTAGGTGTCACCCCAACGCAACGCTTGCAGAAAGCCACTTGTGGATGACGTTTGCAGTCTGAGCTCGGCCGGTTGAGGGCAGGGGGTGGAAGGCCTTGTCTTCGCGGCGCTAGCCGTTGAACTAGGAAATCCTGTAGAAATCACGAGCGAGTGGTCAGACACTGTTCGCTGCGTGCCGCCGCTGCTGCCGAATGCCGGAATCCAACTTGTGTCAGCCTTTATGTAGACTTGGAAGGTAGGTGTCACCCCAACGCAACGCTTGCAGAAAGCCACTTGTGGATGACGTTTGCAGTCTGAGCTCGGCCGGTTGAGGGCAGGGGGTGGAAGGCCTTGTCTTCGCGGCGCTTGCCGTTGAACTGGAAATCCTGTAGAAATCACGAGCGAGTGGTCAGACACTGTTCGCTGCGTGCCGCCGCTGCTGCCGAATGCCGGAATCCAACTTGTGTCAGCCTTTATGTAGACTTGGAAGGTAGGTGTCACCCCAACGCAACGCTTGCAGAAAGCCACTTGTGGATGACGTTTGCAGTCTGAGCTCGGCCGGTTGAGGGCAGGGGGTGGAAGGCCTTGTCTTCGCGGCGCTTGCCGTTGAACTGGAAATCCTGTAGAAATCACGAGCGAGTGGTCAGACACTGTTCGCTGCGTGCCGCCGCTGCTGCCGAATGCCGGAATCCAACTTGTGTCAGCCTTTATGTAGACTTGGAAGTAGGTGTCACCCCAACGCAACGCTTGCAGAAAGCCACTTGTGGATGACGTTTGCAGTCTGAGCTCGGCCGGTTGAGGGCAGGGGGTGAAAGGCCTTGTCTTCGCGGCGCTTGCCGTTGAACTGGAAATCCTGTAGAAATCACGAGCGAGTGGTCAGACACTGTTCGTTGCGTGCCGCCGCTGCTGCCGAATGCCGGAATCCAACTTGTGTCAGCCTTTATGTAGACTTGGAAGGTAGGTGTCATCCCAACGCAACGCTTGCAGAAAGCCACTTGTGGATGACGTTTGCAGTCTGAGCTCGGCCGGTTGAGGGCAGGGGGTGGAAGGCCTTGTCTTCGCGGCGCTTGCCGTTGAACTGGAAATCCTGTAGAAATCACGAGCGAGTGGTCAGACACTGTTCGCTGCGTGCCGCCGCTGCTGCCGAATGCCGGAATCCAACTTGTGTCAGCCTTTATGTAGACTTGGAAGGTAGGTGTCACCCCAACGCAACGCTTGCAGAAAGCCACTTGTGGATGACGTTTGCAGTCTGAGCTCGGCCGGTTGAGGGCAGGGGGTGGAAGGCCTTGTCTTCGCGGCGCTTGCCGTTGAACTGGAAATCCTGTAGAAATCACGAGCGAGTGGTCAGACACTGTTCGCTGCGTGCCGCCGCTGCTGCCGAATGCCGGAATCCAACTTGTGTCAGCCTTTATGTAGACTTGGAAGGTAGGTGTCAACCCAACGCAACGCTTGCAGAAAGCCACTTGTGGATGACGTTTGCAGTCTGAGCTCGGCCGGTTGAAGGGCAGGGGGTGGAAGGCCTTGTCTTCGCGGCGCTTGCCGTTGAACTGGAAATCCTGTAGAAATCACGAGCGAGTGGTCAAACACTGTTCGCTGCGTGCCGCCGCTGCTGCCGCTGCTGCAGAAGGTAAGTTTTTGTGAAACGAAACTTACCTTCTGCATATGTGTAATTACCTCATTTTCATGTGACTACACGCTTGTTTATCATTATTCTTTTCGTTTATAGTACCGCTCCGATTCAGCTCATGCTCTTTAGTGTGCGACATGCTTAGAGACCAAGGTAACCAAGGAGAAATTTTTTACGCGGATTGCACAAAACCTATGCTACTGGCCAAGTGTGCCACAATCAAGACATCATATTGAATTCTAAATTCCCGCGCGATCTGCGCCAGTGCACGACCGTCAAATATTGAGTCGCCCTGTAACTCGAAGTTCTCTTCCACCTCTGAGCCGTCCCAACCGTAAGTGTCGTGCTCGCCCCCATAACGCGATCAACCGCGCATCTCAGTGGGTGCAGCCTATCGCTGTGAGCAGACTACGCTTCACTTTCGAGTTTTAAGTTTTCAAGGCGAAGGCCTTACTTGCCTCCTTACGCGAAAAACTGGCGTCGTCGTGCCCGAAAGATATCCATAAAAATACGTCACCAAGCACGCGCCGCTCACGCTCACGCTCAAGTGCGGGAGCGTGATGTCACCGCCGAAGCGCCGTGTGCAAAAGGTGCGCTTCAGACTTCATATGTGCACGTTGTGTGCTACGTGCGATGGACTGTGAGGCGACCGCGTCTATATCTACGGCCTCGACATTGGCAGCAGCGTCTACATCTACGGCTGTTTCCGCAAGCGAACGTGGCCGTCCACGCAAATACGCCACAGCCGATGAAACAGGCTGTGGCGTCGAGGATGACGTCTAGGACGTCATCCTTGAAGTCGTCCTTGACACCGTTCTTGACTTCGTCCTCGACGTCCGCCCAGACGTCGTCCGAGAGGTTGTCCTCGGCGGTTTCCTAGACGTAGTCATTGACGTCGTCTTCGACGTCGTCCTACTGGTCGTCCTAAACGCCGTACTTGGCGTCGATCTCTAGGACGTCGTCCTATTCGTCGTCCTAACGGCCGTCCTAGAGGTTGTCCAAGACGTCGTTCTTGTCGTCGTCCACAACGTCTTTTTAGACGCAATTTTCGACCTTGTCCTTGATATGTGCACGGCAAAGCAGATGCTTTCGAAATCCTGCACGTAACCAGTCCTAAGTGTCATCCTGTATTTGTATGGCCCTTTCAGCGATCTCGAATTCTTTGAAAAGGTGAGAGGTCGAAAAGGACGCGCAGTGGCGTTAGGGGCCATGTCACACCGGTACTGCGTGAAAGGGTGCCCCGTCGAAATCACAACCGAAAGTACGCTGCAGAGGTTTCCGAAGAATGCGTCAGAGAATGCGGCCAGGCTAGCCGCAATTCCTGAAGGACTTCTGGCGGGTTTTCCATCGAAGGGCTACATTTGTTCTCGGCACTTTGTCGACGAGGGGTAGGAGGTCAGCCCAAGGGTCTCTAGATGTTGGGGATTGAAATGGTACCTCAGTTGAGGCGTGGGGTCATACCAATGAACTTGCCGCAGTAGGTCACATTACACGAAGCAAAATGTTCAAGGCTAGAGGTAAGTCTACCAAACATAGAGAACTTTGTTCGATTCACCGACTCACCGATCATCCTCACTGTTACAGGTGCATAGCGCCGCCATGTTTTCCGCGGAAGGATAAAAAGCCAGGAGTCGACACCACTTCCGGACTCCGATTTTCGACATTTCAAAAAAAAAGTGGCGTAGTGCGTTCGCAATTGGGTTAAAAACATGTTTTACGAATGCCGCTAATAAATATTTTAGAAGTGTCGCTTACAAAGCTTCCAAATTGTGTAAGTGATTACGTCACAAACAAAAAGAAGTGAGGAAGTGATAATAAAAAGGAAACGCGAACGAAAGTGTGGCGTGAGCCTCTTTTGAACTTCCCGCTTCCTACAAGCGAGGCACGCACGCGCGTGCCGTGGGGCCCGTGGCTTGTGCAGGGCCACGAGGGAATAAACGTTCTTTTTGGTTTGCCCTGACACGGAGTCAGTCGCATTTCTTTCGGGTGCCACCGAGCACCGATACATGGTGTCAGAAGTGGGATCCCGCCGCCTCTGAAGCTTCGGGCGTCGCCTTGTGGTTGCGGACCGCACCGAGTCATGGATCGGGCAAACGTCGCCACCGGACTTCGCCCTCAGGCCGCCTGAACCCTTCCACTTTGGAAACGCTTCGGAGTGGCCGGCGTGGATCGCCGAGTTCGACGATTTCCGTCACGCAACCGGACTGGTCGCACAGAACGAGGAAACCCAGGTACGAACGCTTCTCTACGTCATGGGTCGCCAGGCTAGGAAGATTTTGAACACCTTCGGGTTATCTGACGCCGACGCCAAGACGTATGGCACCGTGAAAGCGAGATTCGACGGTCACTTCATTCAAGTCAGGAACGTAGTTTACGAGTCTGCATGTTTTAACAGACGGGAGCAAGGGCCCTCGGAAACAGTGGACCAATACGTAACCGTGCTCTACAACATGGCGGACCGATGCGACTACGGAAGCCTGCGTGACCGCCTGATTCGTGACCACTTCGTTCTTGGGCTGCGAGACAAGTCGCTCTCGGAAGCTCTTCAGTTAGACGCTGCGCTCACTCTAACTTCCGCGCTTGCCAAGGCTCGACAGAAAGAGTGTGTTCACAAACAGCAACAGTTGTTGAGAGAGACTGAAGCGCAAGCGCCTGTCAAGACTGAAGAGGCCGACTTATGCGCAGTGGCGAAAGGCTTGTCATCTAAGCCTCGCAGCGCTCCATCTTCTTCAAATGCGAAGCGAACCTCACAAGCAAAACAACCAAGCTCCACGTGCGGTCATTGCGGAGGATTGCGTCACGCTCGTGCTGAGTGCCCTGCGCGAGCCGAGAAGTGCGCTCGGTGCAAGACCAAGGGTCATTACGCACGTGTCAGCAAGAAGATGCCTGGAGGAACCAAAGGCATTTCCTCAGTGGAACAGAATCCAACACCGACGGTTTTTCTCGGCGCCGTCGACGAATTCGGTAGACGTCCAGACGCCAAGTTCGCGACGATAACCGTGAACAACGATTCACTGACTGCAAAGATCGACACCGGTGCAGAGGTCTCAGTGGTCCCAGATACAGTCGGATGGTGTACTCTCCTGGAAGTGTCCCAAGGCCGCTGAAGAGTGGAGCAAAGAGCTTCTCGAGGCTTTCGGTGCTGCAGAGAAACTTGACGAGTCCTAAGTCCAAAGGTCAAGGCAATCAAAGATCTTCCGGCTCCAGAGGATCCTGCCGGCTACCGTCGGATCTCCTGTGTTCAGATTGTTGCATGGCTCACTACAATTCGTCGTATCCTACAATACTCTCCGCGGATGCGTCTTCACACGGATTAGGAGCAGTCTTGCTTCAGGTCCAGCCGGATGGGAGGGAAAGAGCTGTGGCCTTCGCATCACGGTCCCTTACCCCGACTGAAACCCGATACACTCAGGTGGAAAAAGAAGCATTCGCTTTGACCTGGGGAGCAGAGCGGTTTCAAGACTTTTTGCAGGGCCTAACAGCAACATTCCAGACTGATCATCAACCTTTGCTGACGCTCTTGGGAAAGTCGGCACTGGATGTGCTCCCTCCTCGTATCCAGCGCTTCCGCATGCGTCTGATGCGGTTCAGCTACAGAATGCAGTATGTTCCTGGCAAGAGCATCGCGACGGCTGATACTCTCTCAAGGGCTCCGGTGAGTGAGGAAGAGCCAGCGGAGACACTGACCTGCAAAGAGGTTCAGTCCTTCACTGTTGGAGCAGTGATGGGGCTCCGAAGCAGCACTCTGCATCCAGTCAAAGAAGCCCAAGAGAAAGACAAAGTTTGCCAGATGCTTCGGGAGTACTGCATGAACGGATGGCCATCAAAGTCAAGACTTCCTCTCGACGTGTCGCCTTTTTGGCAGTACAGAGGAAGCCTGTCCCACTGCGAAGGCTTTCTGCTCTACGGAACCCGCCTCCTTATTCCTAGTTCCCTAAGGAAGGAGATGCTGAAATGACTCCACGAGGGACATCAGGGAATTGGACGGTGCAGGCAGCGAGCGAAAGAAGCTGTCTGGTGGCCAGGCCTGTCGTCCGAGCTGAGAAGAGTTGTCAATGATTGCGTTATGTGCGCGAAGGTTCGTCAACAAAACGCCGAGCCTCTCATGCCAACGGTGACGCCATCTCTGCCATGGCAAATGGTTGGGCTGGACTTGTTTCATTTACGAGGCAAGGAGTATTTGCTCCGCGTTGACTACAGGTCTCGCTTTCCCGAGATCGCCTATCTATCTTCAACGAAAGCTGAGGCTGTCATCGAACGTCTGAAGAGCATATTCGCCCGCCATGGGATACCTGCAACGGTAGTAAGCGACAATGGACCACAGTTCTCCTGTGATGCTTTCGCAGAGTTTGCCCGGAACTACGGTTTCCAGCACACTACCAGCAGCCCTCGTCATCCTCAGGCGAACGGAGAGGCCGAACGCACGGTGCAAACTATGAAGAGTCTGCTTGAGAAAGCAGAGGACCCGTACTTGGCTCTACTTGCGTACCGGGATACCCCGGGTTCGACAGGGCGGAGTCCAGCCGAACTCCTCATGGGGCGACGTCTGCGGACACGGATCCCGGTGTACCCAGCTCTTCTGATTCCCGGCCAAGTTAACAACAACGTCGCAACTAGACGCGACCGTCAAGTGAAAGAGCGCCAACGGGCACACTTCGACCGCCGACATGCAGCTCGACGGCTACCCAAACTGAGTACCGGATCGACTGTGTGGGTGAAGGACCTCAAGTGCCCAGGGGAGGTCCTCCGTCAAGCGGACACGCCAAGGTCGTACTGGGTCAGAACCACAAGAGGGGACGTCCGTCGCAACCGAAGAGCCTCAACAGAATTCCGGCTCATTCTGGTCAACGCGACGAGCTGCTATTGTGGCCAGCCAACACGACCGCTCCTGACGGGTCTGCCCTACCCGGGGAGGACGTCACGGAGCACCCGCCTACACTCCAGCAGGCTTCGCAGTCGCAGTCATCAATGCAGGACTGCAGAGACCCCGTGGCAGTAACAAGGGCTGGAAGAAAAGTGTTTGCCCCCCAGCGGTTTGGTGAATAACTACAGACTACTCGAAACTCTTGTTTATCCCCAGAGGGAGATGTGGCGTGAGCCTCTTTTGAACTTCCCGCTTCCTACAAGCGAGGCACGCACGCGCGTGCTGTGGAGCCCGTGGCTTGTGCAGGGCCACGAGGGAATAAACGTTCTTTTTGGTTTGCCGTGACACGGAGTCAGTCGCAATTCTTTCGGGTGCCACCGAGCACCGATACAGAAAGCGTGCTTGCGCATTAGACATTTTTTTTAGTAATGGTTCATGTTTGGGTTCTTATGCATCGCTTTACATTGTTTGCATCGTTTTAGGCGACAGCAAAAAAAAAAAAAAAAAAAAACGGACTTTGGGGTGTCCTCTTTAATTTGAAAAAAAAGTATAAGCACAATATCTATAAGAACGCAAATACATTTTAACACAACTAAAGAGACATGAGGCAGGGGACTAAGAATGGTGACACAGGTGACAATGTTGAATAAATATTATGGCGAGAGGACCCGCGTTACAATGTCTCTCGTTATTTCTGGAATCTTCTTTTGCTCCTTTGGAGAGTATTGCAGCAGCGTTCCTTTAGGTGCACTTCCGTTTGCGCCGGTAGCAGCGGGTCCGCCGGAAACGGGCCGCAGGCCAGGCTGCATTGAAAGGAGCGCGGCCAGCCCCGGGTCGGTCGGAAGACCTCCGCGGGACAGGGTTTGGAGCCCCCTGTTTTAGATGACGAGCTGCGTCCGGGAGGCAGCCGCCTGTAAAGCGTGCTCCTCCGCAGTTAGAGTGTCGGTGTGAGGAAGCCCGCCACGAACGGGACAGGCAACATTTGATTTAGGCCAATGCATACCAGGGCTGGGCAGAGATAAACCAAAATTTATTCGGGAATCCAAATACTGAGATACATGCGTTTTACGACACAAAATATGGATACTGAGATACGTTTATATTTAATGTACCGGGTATTCCGGAAGTATTCTGGACATAATGCATTCCGGAATACAGATACAGATTCGTATAGAACTACACTTGTTCCCGCACGGTGCTACGTGGGGAGGGTGTAGTTCGTGGCGAATACAAACGGTAATTTATGCTTGTGCTTCTCTTTTTGTGTCGTTCTATGCACTATTCTTACCTCGAACTCTTTATTTATCATTAATGCCGCTAAAAAAACATGTTACTCCCGTTGAACCACATAGTTACAGAACTGTAAAGACTGCGTACCATGCTTGACAAAAGGCGTCTGACCGAAATGAACCCCATTTTGCCGGGAAGGCGCATCTCAGACTGTTCTATTACATGCTTCTGAGTCACCCATAGTATGGGGAGATCGGACAACAAAGCCGTTATTTTCTTCATTAAACTCCTTTACAGCGTCCTCTCAGCTAAATTGGACAGAGTGGAGGCGCTGACTTTGTTATTCTTGCAAGTTACCTTCTTTAAACCACAGTCTTTTTTAATGTCGTTGACTGCGGTGGATCATGTTATAAGGCGGGTTCATATTATAAACTCCGAAGAAACCTGCACCAAACAAAGTTTCTCATCTTTTAAATTTACCTTAAAAGGGGGAGGCAATGTCACGAGATACCTAAGTCTGGCAAAGTATCGCGATACAAGCGATACATTGTAAATGTATTTGACTACTGAGATAAGAATTCATTTTTTAAATATATTTTTATACAGAGATACAGATACATGAAAGTATCTATAAGATACTATCGCGATACAATTGTATCGCGAAACTGCCCAGCCCTGATACGTACATCCCCTTCTTATTTTTATAGTGACTGTTTTTTCTGTTTGCTTTCCTGTTTTTAGTTGTTTAATTTTTCTGCGTTGCGTGTTTTACTGATATCATTTTTTTATCTTCTTGCTTTAGGTCTGAGGGGCGCACTTTACAATCAAACTATCAAATAAGGAAGATTTATAAATAAATAGACATTGAGAAATATATGTAGCCGATGTAACGTAATTTAGACGTTCAGTTCAATCTGCACTTAAGCAGCAAGTCCATTATGACTGAGTGTAACTACAAAAATAAAAGCGTTTTAAAGGTAATAGATATGCCCGTAAACCCATGAACTCCAAAGGAGGAGTTGAAACAATGGGGAATACATTTAAAGTTAGATGCGAACGACGCTCGGTAAACAATCTATAATCGAATTTCTTCCGGTAGTTCCGGAAAAGCCCACAATTCAATTATCAACATCTCTACGTTATCGGTCTGTTAGAGACAAGTTAAGCAATTTCCAGACGACCGTATACCGATAAATGCATCTCCGTTCTCTACACGGGACACTCAAACAAGCGCCCTCACTCCCGCACTCTATTACAATCAAACACGCAGCTGGCCCTCTTTTTCGTCAGGCACACACACAGACAATCGACTACACCCTGCTTCCAACTCCATCTCTGGCGAGAAATCATTGGGCAACCAAGCGAGGCGAACGCCCTCACAAAAGTCCGCAATAGAAGGTGGTCGGCCCCGGCATCCCGAATGGGGACACCTCTTCCACCCCTCATTCACAACGTGGCACGCATCCGGTGCTTTCGCCGTCATCTCCTGCGCCGTGATAAACTGGCTATATTGCCGGTCTCCTGGACCTTCCCCATCTCTTTCCCTACTCTCCTCTTCTCCCATGTTTCTCGCCGTCTTCCCTGTCGTCCGCATCCCTACGCTTCTCAGGGAAGGGAAGGATATCTATCTAGGCGACTGAGATATATGGGAACGCGGGGAATGACCAGCCTTCCGGCCCTCCCTAGCCTGCCTTAATATTGTCTCTTTTGGGGAAGAAAAAGAAGAATGAGGTTATCCCCTTCCCGTCACTTCATCTATTCTTCTGGTTCTTCGATTCCAGTGCTGCTTTTTGTTTTTGTGCCATGTACTTTATTCGGTTAATGTACAGTTTATGCGCCTTGCTAAGTCGGTGTTCGGTTTGAGGCATAATAGCATCAGCTAAAGGATTTTGTTTTCTTCTAATACGATCGTTTAGAATCTTAATTTTACTTTTTTGAGTGACCTACATCTTTTAATTATGCTGGCAGTTTTCATAGACTCTTTCAGATTTCACGTTGTTTTCCACAAGTATATTCTATACGAGCCGGTATTATCTAAATGAAGTAGGTACTAATCCTAGAAAGAACGTAGGGATTTGAAGTATCATATAGAAAGTAAAGGCGTTACAAAATAAGGAAAAAATAGGTGATCAATCTTTTGTGTTTTTCGATGTGGTTGTGGTTTATTTTTCGAACTCGCCTTCGTGGATAGTAAGGTTACACAAATCATTTCTATAGAATGTTGTCGTGGATTTTAACCATAAGACTAAGCGAAAGTAGATAAAAAAACGTCGCTTAGCCGCTGTGTCGACTTTTTTCGGGGCAGAATTCATTCTTAGTTATGCCGATAGAAAGCGAGGTAATTAGTTTGAGAGTAACTCCGGAAATTGTTGACGCACTTATTTTATGTCAAAGCGCGTTTGAGTTTATTTGTAACGGCGTCACAAACAACGGAAATCGGAATAATTTGCCTCGGAATATAAAAATGCATGATTCGTAGACAACGTGATCTGCATATTTTATGGAAGAAATCGTAATGTTATAAAAAGTTTAGCTCCGAACGCTGAATGTGACCAGATTTGACACTTTAATTGTCCGAAAAAAAACACGGTATTTCAACGCCTGCGTTGTCTCGTCTGCCTAGCGGCCGTACTTGCAACGTCGCAGTGGTGGGGCTGAAACGCGGCAATTAGAAACATTTTTTAAAAGCAGAAAAAAATGTTCAGTTACGATTGTTTGGGGGCAGTTCTCGGCTTGTTGGTGATGCGGTCGCGTTTTTTTACGCGCTTCGCCTTAACGCGAAGATAACTGGGATATCTGGTTAGGAGGGATGTTCGAGCGAGCTGGTGATTTATTATACGCAGCAGCTACGCAAACAAGACAAGGACAATGGAGGAAGAACGTAGAGGCAGCATAGAGCACTACTTACAACTGGCGTTTAGTACTAAGTGAGAGAAAGACAGAGAAGAAGTACTCACAGTTAAAAGAGAAAGACACACGAATAAAAACATGAGATACTGTCAGTGAATGGCGGGGCGGGAGAAAAAAATAGCGATAAAAATAACAATGAAAAAAAAAAGAGACGAAAAAAACGGGAAAGAAAAAGGGGGTAAGGTTTAAGCTTGATGACTGGCCAAGCTGTCCAAAACGACAGCGACCTCCAGGACACTGGGAAAACCGTGGTTTATGTTTTGAATGGCGAATACATTTCTCAGTGACCATGTCACTGTTTTGTTTTTACAATCTGTCGCCTGGACCGCACCAAGATGTATAGCCAACTTGCCCAGTGAATGATTTTAAGACCAAAACATGGACACAGTCATATGAATTGTAATGTAAACCCGTGTCCTTGTTTCAGTTTTTTTTCTTTTTTTTCTCCCCAGAATGTTGTAGTCGTTTTTGCCCCGTTGCTGGCTATACGAAGAGGAAGTGAGGGAGATGAGAACATGAGCGCGCGTAGTGAAGTCGTAGCACCGAGCTATGATTGTAAAGATTTGAGGGTCGATACAAGCGCCGCCTGTCTTCGTCTCTACTGACTGCTTTCTTCCATACAAAGCGAACAAGCGCCCCCGTCCTCCTCTCTCGCACTCTCTTGCGCGTAAATTCCCGACGCCGGAGCTCGGCGTTTGAACGCGTTCGGGCAGTTAGTAAAGACAAAAGCAGTTAGACTTTTCGCCTACCCCCTAATCGTTCAAGTTTGAGCTCGCTGTTCTTAGTGAGTGAGTGAGTAATTTATTTCCACTTAAATTGGTGCGCGCACGGCGGCGTGCCAGGCAAGGCAGATAGGTAAAAAGCCTTACGCGAGTGCGCCTACTAGCCTGCCGCCTTGTGTGTTGGGACCACGGTGGAAGAAATACATATAGGTGATGACTCTCTGTCTCGCGCGGCGACCACATTATGTTCGGCGCACCGAGCGCGCTTCACTCGCACGGGGATAGATGGCGCCCACGTATAGAGGGGCTTGTGAAGGCTTGTATAGAGGGCTTGTGAAGGAAATTATGAATTCTTTACTCGGTCCCTGTGTACTGTGTAGTGAAATGGAGGATTTATGTTGGCGCACTGGCACTGGTTGCCTTTTTCCCCGCGCGGTTCCTGTTTTTTGTTTTACAGAAGAACATTCCGATGATGACTCAACGTGACAAAAATACTCGTATAAATATAAAACTTCCCGGCATAATCTACTGGGCCTTCAATAATTTAGAGTAAACACCTGGGTCGTGCTCGCATGTTTTGTCAAACAACATGTTTAGTAACAGTTCCGTAAATTGTTCACACACATTGCGTGTCTTTATATGAGGTCGGGTGATTTTTTTCACCCTGCTCCTGCCTTATTGAAAAAATAGATTCTATTAATGTTACATAGTGGGGCCTAAATAATTCTTTACATGCCCATAAAGGTTTTAGAATTACAAATGGTTTATACATACAATAACAACTTGTACTGTGGAACATACAAACCTTGTGAGCAGAAACAATTACTATTTATGATGACATAGTGACTGAAATGATGACACAGTATGATGACATACTGACTGTCATGATGACACAGTGACTGAAAGTCAAACAATAGTAGCGGTTATAAGACATAAATCACTTTTTATCTATACTCTCACAATATGGTGTCACCGCGTCTTACAGGTAAAAAAATACCTGACAAATATTTTTGCTTTAAAATGTACATAAAAGCTGAATTCACTGCATACTACCAAAGAACGCCATCTCCTACATCCTGTGTTTCTCGCCCATGCCCTTAAACTAAGACGAGCGCTGTTTTTCTGATTTCTTTATTTCTTGAGCTTGTTTGTTCCTACTCATCGTAATATGCTTACAGTGTTGTTGCATTCGCAAGCTGAAGTAGTAGTGGAGCAACTGGGCAATTGTTTCTTCTTTGTGCTCAGCGCATGGAAACTTTATTGTACATGTGTCAAGGACACTGTCGATTGTGTCCCAGTAGACAGTCTGGTGGCTTTTATTTTCCACGAAGAACTGTTCCGCTTTCTTCAGTAGCTGGAAAAGGTTCTTCTTGGGGTGTATAAGACCTCTTCTGTTCTTCACGTTTGTCAGTGCTGCTTCAGTAGAAGTGTACTTGTCGATGCTGAAAGCGGATCGGCATGCAGGACAGCGTGTAGCTTTTTTTATTTTCACGCTCAAAAACCCAGTTACATAATATAGCATGCAGTGCACAGCCTTGGTTTCTTGAGCCTTTCTGTCCAGACATCTTCGCATTCCCAGCCTTTGACAGAAATTAGACTGTCAAGCTTGGTCTTCACTTGGTCAACGAGATGAGGAGACTAGGTAGTAACTTGCGATCGGCCCTCGGGATTGCACGACGCCACTGCTCTAGGTGAGCGTCATTAGATGAAGCTTTAAACAAGGACACTGGCTCTGCGCAGTTCCGGTACCCCGAATTGAGTTGGAAACGAAGCACGTCCTTTCCCGTCCTTATAGCATAACCTCTCCTTCGGGTTAATGCCACCGTGGTTAAGGCTCATCTTCGTGCACGATGGTGGCACCTGTGATCGACACAGCACCAAAGCAAAACATGAGGCCAGCCACTGACCGCACACCACCACCACACCGCGAAAAATGCAAGCAAGCTACGCCCCCGACACCGTGGCCGCCGAGGAGAGACCTCATACCCACGGTGCTCACACCTCAGCGCCCTCCGCGGCGGCGCGGAACAACTATACGTCCTTTCACCTGATGTTGTACCGCAGCAAAGGCTAGAAGCGCGAGCTCATAGCGTTGGCAGCTGCTCTTAAGTCACGAGAGCTTGTGCCGCCGGTATGTGCCCCAGAGCAAGGAGCTCGCGCTTGTAGCCTTTCCTGCAGTGCATCATAAGGTGAAACTGAGTATACTCCTTGTTCGAGGCTAGCTCCGAACACGACCTGGTCACTCGCTCCCCGCGGGAAGAGCGGCCAGAGTCACCACCTAAATGTATTTCTTCCACCGTGGTTGGGACTTATAGTACTAACCCAGCTTTAGAGCGTTAAAATTATGATGGCAGCTGATGACGGTGGTGGTGATTTTCGACGTCCGCTCGCGCTTCCATCTCCTTTTCTTCCTCGTTCTTTTCTTCTTTTTGAATAATGTGATATTACTGCAGCTTGGCACGCGACAGTCGGTCACTCCGGCCTCTCAATGCACGCGCAACCTAAGAAATTCTCAAAAGGTACAATCTTGTGGGTGGTGAAATTTTCATCGGAAAACCGCATTGCATCGCTCACACATTTTGAGTACGTCGTTGCCCCAAATACGACAAACAACAAAAACTGTTTAGATAATCGCAAAGTACACAAAACTAGCAACACTTCTTTAAAAGAAATGTAGATTTGCACATCCGCTAATATCGAAGCTGACAAGCTTTTTTTCCCCCGAAACGCACCTTCTGCAATGCTTCCAGTGCTAACTTTGTACTGGCAATGTTAGGGGAGGAGGAAAATGGAGGTGGGGAGGGGGGGGGGGGGGGAAGGGGCACGCCTTGCGTGCGAATTGAGATGTCTGTACTTGCCGTATTTGTTATATTTACGTTTCACGCTTTCCGCCCGGCTTGAACCTTATGCATATGTCGATATTTTTAATCATAATGTATCTATAAAGATTTCTCTATACACTCTCACAAAGAGATGCATTAAATAGCATGTGCGCTCTTTCAGATGCCTACGAAATAAGTAAAGCGACCATCACTCAGAATGAAACTTTCGACGAGTTCTAACTCCTAAAGCGACGCGAACAGGGGTTCAAATAGCGTGAACCACTCAAATATACGCGTCAACTTTAACTCCATTTGCTCACACAAAAGACAAACTAGACAAAAAATGCAAAAGCTGGAGCGAACCAGTCTTTCGCATTTGAGAACGCGACGTCTCGCACGAGCGGCCCCTAGCAGACACCCCGGGCGTTACGGCCACTTTCGTCGCTGGAAGTGCACGCACTTAGGGTCGCCTTCGCTCCACGGGACATCGTCGAATGCAGAGGACTCACCGATACAGCAGCTATGAGACAAAAAAAAAAAGACGAAGCATAAAAACAAGTTACAGAACAAACAAGAGCAAAAAACTACTTTCCCTCGCTCTATCTTTTTTAGAGAATGTCTGCCTACACGAAGGATACTCGAGGTGTCCTCGTGTCGGTGTCGTCACAGCAATCAATAACCTTCCGTCCTCTCAGTATTGCATATTCTTGTCGTACATTGATTCGTTTATTTGTAGTATGCTTTTTCGTGTTGATTTTATCATTCACCGCAGCCTAGCAACACACAGACGCATAAAACGCGTAAGAAATTGCGCATGAAACGTGTGACATCTACGTTCTGAGTGCTCTTCATTGGTTAGTTTAGCGACTGGCTCAGCGCGTGGCATGTACACTCAATACTAATTTCGGGAATGAAAATACCGGCGCGCTAACCCAGGTTTTAAAAACGTGTGCCAGGGTGTCAAATTGCCATCTGCCGGACGCTCAGTAGATCCACCGCAGGGCTTTCCCGCCAAATGGCACCTCAACTCACGGCGATGTGTCGTGATACGCTAGAAAAGCTAAAAAAAAAGAGCTGCAAATACATTTGCCGAGTAATCTAAATGGTAGTGGGTTTGATTCCCACCTGGGGTAAACGCTTTTTTGCTGGGATTCCCTCTTTCCTCTTGTTGTGGGGAAAGAGGGATTATTGTGGTCTGCATATTGTTATTGTTGAGGTAATTATTTTTTTTACGCGCATTTAGTTTTTTTGTTTTTTTATTGCGTTATGGGTGCGTCTTGTATCAAATTTTGTAAATATAGTATCGTTCGCAGTTTTTATTGGAGGTATGAACTGTATCGCTTTGTTATATGTTGTTCATCCCTGCCACGGCCCACGGCCAGCAGTATGTATAAATAAATAAATAAATAAATAAATAAATAAATAAATAAATAAACAATTCAGAGCGCTGAGGTTTCCTTTTTTTTGCACGCAAAAATACTCCAAAAGCCGGGAGACGTCATAATTAAAATAAGAGCACCGACTTGACACAACAGAAAAAACAATTTCATTAGACGTTTCGCCTGCCGTGCGGGAGGCATCTTCGGTAGTTTATTTATTTATTTATTTATCTATTAATACCTAGAAGGCCCTAAAACAGGGCATTGCACGAGAGATGGGCAGCTCATATTTGCGGGACAATAAGAAAAGCATATAAGCATATACACTCATGAACAACAAAAAAGAATCAACAAAATATTTAAAAAAAAAGATGTCAAAAAGTTCACATACACTTATGTTCAAAGAGTGCTAGTTAAATGTGGATTCTAAAAATTCGCCTAGCACTTCTTTAAATACATCTATATCGTGAACTGTGACTATGTTGTTAGGCAAAGCGTTCCATTCATTAATTGTAAAAGGTACGAAAGATTTAGCGTAAGAAGTCGTGGAGGCATATATGGGTTGTATTTTACAGCTGTTGTCTAATCTCGGGAAAAAAGAAGTGGGAGGAGGAAATAGTTTATTTCTAATTGTTGGGTTATGGTGGTAAATCTTGTAAAAGAGTGTCAAACGAAATATTTTCCGCCTTAAAGTGAGTTCAGGCAAGTTTGCTCGTTTACGCAGTTCAGACACACTTGTGTGAAAAGAATAATCGGAATAAATAAATCGTAATGCTCTTCTTTGGACACGTTCTAGTTCGTCTTTCAGATAAGTTTGCCTCGGAGACCATATGGATGCAACAGATTCTAGTTTTGGGCGTACTAATGTTAGATATGCAATTTGTTTTACTTTAGGGGGTACGAGTCTTATGTTCCGTCGGAGAAAACCGAGTGTGCTGTTTGCCTTAGCAACAATGTGATTGACGTGGGTGGTCCATGTTAGATCGGTGGTTATATGAAGACCAAGATATTTGTAAGATGAGGATGAACCGAGTATAATATCCTTAATACCGTAGTTATAAGAAGACGGTGACAAAAGACGAGAAAAGGTGAGTACTTTGCATTTACCTAGGTTTAGTGACATCTGCCAACTATCACACCATTTTGCAATGAATGACAAGTCAGTTTGCAGGGATGAGTGGTCGCTGGTGCTCGAGATAGTACGGTAGATTACGCAGTCGTCTGAGAAAAGGCGGATGGTCGAAAAAACACAAAGAGGGAGGTCATTAATGTAGATTAGAAAAAAGGAGTGGTTCGAGCACGCTTCATTGAGAAACGCCAGATGCGACGCTCATTTTGGATGATGCTGAGTTATTAACAACGCCTTACGAAAGCAAATGCAAGGTTCAACCTCAAGTCAACGCTATTTATCCCCCTTTTACATCCCACTTTGTTTGTTAGTTACGTAATGCTTCACAGCAAGCAAATATAAATTTGCAAGAAAAAAACGAAACGAGAAAAGTAATGTCCTATTTCAAACAGCTGGGTACGGGAGAAAAAGTACAAACACAGCTCTTTTTCTGACTAGAAATAATCTGTTTTTTTTTTTTTAATCTAAAATGGTAGGCTAATATCTATAAAACGTTGCGAATGAACTGTATTGAAACAAAGTTTACATTTACAGGAATCCTTTCTTCCGTATTGTTTTCACTGATGTAACGGATTGATCAATCAATCGCTCTTTTTGAAAGGAAGTATGATAAATAATTACTTGCTTTTTTTATTCCTACAGTCATATAAATTAAACTTACTCTGATTTTAATTCAGTAAATGTTATACGATGATATTTTTAAATCATGATTGTTTTTTTTGCCTCTGCGCTCGTTTTGCTCGTTTGTCTGTTTTGCTGATTACAAACGTGGTAGGGTTAATAGCCAGAGACATTCTTATTATCACCTTATGCATCGCCCATCTATTACGGGGTGCTGCGGGGTCCTCAGTCCAGCCATGATTTTCGCCTTCAGCAACAGACTTCCTTATGCAGTACTTGCTGCAGGTGACGTCGTTGGATCATCCGGGGGTCATTCTTAGTTGTGCTTCCCTACAAAAGTAAATTCTATGTTGCAAAACGTACTCTTCAAAGGGTACCTTCTAACAGCTAGTCCACCACAGTGGCAGCTAATGCGACGTCGATTCGAACCACGTATTGAGGGCAACGCCAGATAGCAGTTGCTCGGCCTCCGCCAGGATAGCGCTCCCGCCTAATCCGACGCAGTTCGCGTTTTCCACATATGTTTGGAGAGCACCGTACACAGCCCGACATGAGCTTCACGAACAATGCGCGCTGTCGTCATTCCCGAGTCTGCATCACCATGCGAGCAATACAGCGGCACAATCTTCTATATCATTCATAAAGTTTAGTTTCACATGAGAACGCATAATAATGACTATGTTAGCGCCCAGAATTGGCAAGCTTTACTACGCCAATCTTTTGGGGAGTAGTATTTTAGATACAAATAAAAAATTACGCAACCGCTGGTCACGTTATTGCACTCAGCACGCCTCCTGCCGACGCCGCCTAGAAGACAAGGTCTGCGCACAAGGTCATTCTTAGTGAATCGCCGCGAAGCAGAAAACACGCCGAAGTCCGAAAAGAGTCCCACGAAAAGCGGGAGACGCGTTCGTCTTGGCGTCGCCCACTGGCTAGCGTCCCACTCCTTCTATGATGCAGCAATACGAGTTGGCGGGGATGCTGAGGCGATCTAGGCGCCACTGCGTGTGTCCGCTACTCATGTCATTTGGGGGCAGTTGGAGGCAACGTCTTTCGTGTACTATTGGTCAACACCCTCACTCAGTATTACGCTTAATATCTATGCGGACCGCGAGTTGGTCTGTTCCTTTCACAGGGTTTGCGATGATGTCAGGACGTCGAGTTTTTACTGTCTTTCGTGTACTATTGGTCAACACCCTCACTCAGTATAACGCTTAATATCTATGCGGACCGCGAGTTGGTCTCTTTCTTTCACAGGGTTTGCGATGATGTCAGGATGTCGAGTTCTTACTGTCTGATAGGAGACAAAACCTTGAGGCATCTAGCATTGAAGTCTATCCACTATTCTTTCAATCAAAGCCAATCGGAGCTTGGTGTCGTTCTGACGTTACCGGAACTCCAGCGCAAGAAGCGGATGACATCCTTTCCTCAATGTTTGCGTGTGTGTTTTTTTGCGTTTTGTATAGTGTGCAATGGGGAGAACCTACGCTCGATGCCATGGAAAATCAAGAATGTTGCTTTCGAGCGAAGGTCAATATAATGAATCATACGTAGGTTTTTTACTGTGCCCGACGCATTAAAGCGTAGCAGGTTTTGCATAGTTTCGTCTTATGGTTGGTTATCACTTGCGTTATATGGCGACATACTGATTAAAACACTGGGCGTGTCGAGTACCGAAGAACCTCTTATCTCTCCGAAGCCAATTAGATTGAAGCGATAGCCGATATAGATAATAAATCACGAAGCGAGAGGTCCGAACATAATAGGGCGCTCTGCGTTCCTTAATTTGTCACTTGATATGAAAGCGTTAACTGTAATAAAAACTGTGTAGCGACGCTATAATTAATCAGTAAACGAGTAAAATTCACAAAAGTAACATAGATCAGGACGTCATAGTTTTTTCTAAAAATTATCATAATGACTTTGGTTCGATTTATAAGTTTAGCTAAGTTTAACTTCAACTATTTCACTCAAACCTACGTGGAGCAGGATGGCGTGTTTATACCGTGGAGTGACTCATCGTGCCCCACGTTTTTATTACAGTATTTGTCGTTTTTTTTGTCACCTTAATGCAGAAAGTCTATTGGGGAAAAAAACGCCTGTTCGACGGCCTAAGAAGTTGACTTTCCATTGGAAAAAATAAAAAAAGTGAAAAATATTATTTCCGTTGTTCTACACTCGTAAGCGCGTGTTTGTGTTTTTTTTTCCGTTTTCGGGTTTTAGCCGCGCCTGTGATTCCGTGTGTGCGCATGTTTGTGTTTTTAACGAGTGCGTGCGTGTAAACATGCCACCAGATTGACGGGTGTCGAATCATCGCGATTTCTTCTTTGTCTGTCTTTGAATTTTGTTTTCTATTGGACTCTGGGTTGTAAAGTGGAGCTGGTGGGAAGCTGGAGCAGGCGGGGGCTTCTCGAAAACTAAACGCGACAATATTTTTCGGTGAGTATTTCCTTAACACTAAATTGTCAAAAAAAAAATACGTTTAAAAATTTTGCTTTAAGGGAAAGCCTCGCCTTAACAGTTCAATACCTTTATCCTGGAATTTTTTTTTCTGCGTTTGCGGTTCGAACACGCGCGAAAACCGAAAACAGATTAACAAAAAAAATCACTAAGGGCGCATTGTTTAAGAAACTACAGCAGACAAACGTCGAAAGAGCTATATATAAAATAAATGCAAAAGCGTTAAAAAGGAGCAGAATGCAGACGACAACAATGTTTAATCCACTTTTTATCCTACTTATGTTTGCACACCTTCGTGAAGGCTCTCGGGTATTCTTTTTATGAAGACAAGAAAAGCTGCTGATAATTAATCAACCTCGCCTTCGTTTTCTTGAAGCTGTCGAGGCGATAACGTATAAAGGGAATTTGTTATTAATTAGTAATTAATATGAAGCGCGTTTTTGTAATGCTGTCTATTGGAACCCTATTCTTTCTAAAACTGCTTTGAATAGGCAAAATCAGAATCGGGCATTATGACCAAAGCCACGGCAGGATGAGTTGCCCACAAAAGTATGGGCGGAACGAACGAGTGCCTTTTACGCCAACTTTCGATACGGCGGCACCAGTCGCGAGCGGGTCCAAGCAGCGCAGCGCTAAAGGCCCTTAAGGTCACATTGAGAAAACACGACGGAGACATCACCATTTTGTCACATTTGTTCTTGGTCGCTTTGTTGGCCAACCAACCTGTCACGCTGCGGGAGCATCATCGCAACATAGGCGGCAGTGACAATGCTGCCTCCGTGGGACTGCTTTCGGCAGCGGAAACAACTTCAATTTAAGTTTGACGACGCGCGTTTTACGGATCGGTAGATGAGCGAATTTTGCGTCGGCAACATGTCAACTCGGATAGCTTCGACGGTAGAATGCCTGATTATCAAGAACGTGTCCTCCCCCCCCCCCCCCTTTTAGAACTAACCCGAATAAAAGGTTGACAAGTCTATTTAAGTATAATCAAGGCTGGTGTGCGGCTGAGAATTTTTTGATTAATGTTTTTATTCCGTCGGTTCAGAAAGGGATTGTAGAAAGGTCGTTGCTAAGGTTCACGTTTTTACTAGAATAATAAAATGGCGTGATTACTTCACTCGATGAAAAATCGAATAATTGTCATCCAAGCAAGCGTGTAACTTAATAACGATCGCTACTAATCATGACTGGTGATATCTGGAGCTTAAAAACGGCAGCCGCCGGTTACTCGAAGTGATTCAAAACTTCAGGACGCTTACGTAATAAAGCGATCAAAAAGCACGCAGAACATTCAAATAGACAGCATTAAAGAATATTTATTCGACCGATTGCGGTGAAGGCCTAACCGTCTCCATGCCGCAGATTTTATGCAGTTCAGCTGAGCGTCACGCTACACAAAACACTTTGGATTGCAATCAAAGCGAACCCTTTTCTCACCGGAAAATTGAATTGCACAGAACGTAGAATCACGTAATAAGGCGGGGAAAAATGTGTATCAATCTCATCTCTTGTTAGGACTAGCTAATTCGTCAACAATTAAAGAGATTTTCGATTTAAAAAAAACAAAAACACACACATATATATATATATATATATATATATATATATATATATATATGTGTGTGTTTTTGTTTTACTTGGTCTTCGCCTCAATGTGTATACATATATATATATATATATATATATATATATATATATATATATATATATATATATATATATATATACACATTGAGGCGAAGACCAAGGGTTGACGACCGCTTTATGTCCGCACTTTAAAGCATTGAGCGCACCTCTGCCCGCGCATCCAGTTCAAGCGCATGCGCCTCGTCCTTCTCGGCCATCATGCTGCAAGACGATGAAGGGGGACATCGTGAACTATGAACGTCCCAATAACCCCCCCCCCCCCCCTCCGGGGGCGGGAGGAAGGGGGTGTTGTGGGGGGTGGGGTGTTTGCGGGGCGGCGTCCGTGGGAAGTAGGACGCAGTAGAAGTGTTTATAGACAGGAAGGCGGTATTGGTGTTTGCAGTTATACGGTGAGGAGCATCTCGGAGATTAGTGCTTGAGAGGGGTTTGCTGGGGCTAAACGTATTTCTTTAGCTAATTTACATGAATATTGTCGTCGTTTCGGAAGCGGGCATCGGTGGTGGTGTGATTGGTTAGACGTGGCATGTGACTGGTGTCGTTTGTTTGATGACGCGATATGGCCCGACATACTTGCGTAGGAACTTGTCTGCTGAGCCTTGTTTTTTGATGGGTGTCCACACCATGACAAAGTCTCCTGGTGCGTAAATTGCGGCTGTATGCCGCAAATCATAGCGAGTTTTCGCGGTATGCTGCTGCTGAGCAGTTCGAAGTTGAGCCAGTTGGCGGCACTCCTCGGCACGGCATGTCATTTGCATGAGTCCTGATTGCTCGCTGAACAAGGCAAGATAGTGTCCATGTTGCACGATGCTTCTCGTCCATAAAGAAGGAAGAAGGGAGAAAAAAATGACCGCATCTCCGGGATCCGGTCAAAATGGTCCCGGTCAAAATGGTTCCGGTCAAAATGGCCCCGGACAAAATGGTCCCGGACAAAAAGGTCCCGGACAGAATGGTCCCAACTGCCAACCCGGACAAATTGGTTCCAGCGTGGCATTGTTTATTTGCTGTTTGCAGGTTTTTTGTATGTTCTACTCTTGATGGATATTAGCAGCGCGGCTTGTAAGTCTGTGCACACAGTACGTGGAAGGGCTCCGTCCCTTGAACGACTTTTTGAGGGGTGTGGGTCATATGAACATATTTTCGCATTAGGCCTTCGCTTCAGCAGCGTCGACTTCTTGTCTCTTAAGTGGTCTATGTAATAAATACGCTCATAATTGCGAAATCAATTTTTGATTTGTTTAATATACAATGTTTAGACAGAGCCATGCTGTTTCTGAAAAATAGAACGCGGTGGTACGACAAGTTCATTTAAAAAAACTACGTCAAGAACCTGTAGTACGTGTATGATTATGATTTTCATTCCGAATACCTTTTTGAAGCTCTATGGCGCTAATTTGAAAACAGGTTCTAGCGATAGAAAGATGTTGATTACACACGTGGAATATATCGGTAGAAATCAAGAACCTTTAAGAAATAGAGCTACATGGTATAGATAGAAAGGATTTAAAATTTGTTTCAAATGATTATAATGAAAATTTTGATATTATCCTTGAACGTGTGTCAAAATAAAAGTACCAAACCATTTTGTCCTATTAATAGCGCTCAAAGTATTGATAAATTCACCTGGGACCATTTTGTCCGGGTTGGTACTTGGGACCTTTTTGTCCGGGACCATTTTGTCCGGGACCATTTTGTCCGGGACCATTTTGACCGGGACCATTTTGACCGGGACGATTTTGTCCTACACCCCGCATCTCCACGTGGTGAATGATGTTGATTGGGGCGAAGCTCGGGTGGTGCTGATGATACTGATTTTGGTCATAGGTAGTGCTGATTGTGCTGATTTTTTTTTTTTTTTTTGACGCTGTGCAGCAGCTTCTCGTGCCCTGGTCTCCGGAGCAGCTTGCTGTCTGCGTAGACGCTGAGGCGCTGCATGCCGAGCTTTTCGGTCGTTTTCATTCATGTCAATAGGAGAATGTGTGGTTTTCTTTTTTTTTTCTTTTTTTAAGAAGACAGATGGGATGGCATCTCAGAACCCCCTACTCTTTTTTTTTTCTTCTTTTTCTTTTTTCGTAATTTTTTTAATCTTTCTTTTCCATTTTCTTTTTGCCCTACACGAGCACGTGAGCACGTGAGCTCACGAGCAGGAGCACGAGCACCCGACGCCGGACGGCGGACGGACATAGGGACAAGGCTAGCCACTAAAGGTGTATCCACACGACGGACCGGGCCGCGGACCGATTTATCACGTGATGCGCGGCCCGCGGGCCGCCCGGCTGCAATGAGCATCCACACGGCGGACCAAAAGAGCAGACGACAGAGCGAACGGGCCGGTCTAACCCTCGACCTCACAGCTCCGCCAAACGCATGCAGAGAGCTGCTTTGAGGCTATTTGTAAGGAGCCAAGATGGAGGTTGAACGAAAGAGACGTTTGGCCGCGGTGGCCCTGGCGTTGACTATTGAGGACGAGGAGGACTTAAGTGAACCGAAAAGGGCAATCCCACAGAGCGGGGAATTGCTCCAGGAGCGCAATGAAGTATAAAGTTGCATCGTCGCACCATGCCGCCATCGTCGCACAACAAAAGGTTCGTCTTCTTCGTCTTCAACAGTTGGTGCCAAAAAAAAACGACTTGGGATTTGGATTCCAATCCAAACAACAAGTCAGCTTGTTGCCAGACTTAGCGCTTCAATTATACTAAAACGCCGCGGTCCGCCGCCAAGGTCCGGGCGTGAAAAGTCGCTTGGCATTTCTCAGAAGCGCGGGCCGTGGACCGCCGGCGGACCTCGAAGACCGGTGACGTAAGATCAAGTGATGCGCGGCCCGCGGACCAAAACAGCATTTTGGTCCGTCGTGTGGATTCACCTTAAAGGGGCTATGCAACAATTTTTTTACTTTGCACAAATACCGCTTAGAACGGATCCCTGACGTTAAGGACCTATGAAACACGCCTTCGTTTTTCACCCGACGCATTAGAAGTCCCAGAAAAAAATTAAAAAACAACGAGCAGCGTTCACGCCCTCAACTCGCAGCCAGAACAAGCGGCCACGTGATCTGGAGCCGATTATATGCCGCCAATGTTGATCATGGCCACGCGCTGGGGTTGGCAAAGCACAGGACACGCGCTGAGTTCCAGACATTGTTATGGCTCGGCTATTGTCGTCGTTGCAGCGATTGGACACGGGCCACTACTCGAATGCTTCTCGAGCTATCAATTATCACGAGCCTAAATCGAGTGCCCACGCAATGCTCGGGTCCAATCTATGAACCGCATTCCAATATCGTCATACGGGTGTACTGGGATCCCCGCGTTACGTCATCGAAATTTGCAAGGGAGAGATTGAATGCAAATGATCGCTTTTGTCCTTGAAATTACACCGCAACAAAGGAGTTTCTTGGCCAGTGGCATTGCATGCGAGTATCCTTGAGTCCCACTAGTGCCAGTAAGCTCGTGTAAAGTGAAAAACATTCCAATTGAATATCGTTGCACAGCTCCTTTAAGAAGCTTCACCCCTAGATCTTTTTTCAGATGCGGAGCATCTCTTGCTCGGGGCTATGTCCCGCGGCGTCGGCGTTGCAGTCTGCACTCACACTACGCATGCGCAACTCTCCTCCTTCCCTCTCTGCAACAGCTGCGCGTTACTCTCTCCGCTCTCTCTCTACCAGCTGCGCGTACACTTCGCGTGTGTTCGATTCTAATCATCACACCGCGCGCGCATGCGCAACTCTCCTCCTTCCCTCTCTCCAACAGCTGCGCGTTACTCTCTCCGCTCTCTCTCTACCAGCTGTGCGTGCACTTCGCGTGCGTTCGATTCTAACCACACCGCGCGCGCATGCGCAACTCTCCTCCTCTAGTCTCCTCTCCTTCAACTGTGAGTATAAGCAGCGGTACCTCCTTCTCTCTCTCTGCGCGCGTTCAGTTCAGCGCTGTTGACTCCACTTCACTCCGTTCTTCCGATGAAGTGTGATGGAAGGAGCAGTCCCGTCAGTTAGTGGGTTGGCGCAACCAAGCCTCAGCACCACCCCACAAACTCACAGCAACGCTACGTCCACTGAAGACAAAGCAGCGCAGCGAAGGGCACGCGACGCTGAGCACAAACGCTTGATGCGAGCGGCAGACCCTCAACTACGGCAACGAGAAGCGGCGTCCATTCGTCAACGTAGAGCGGCGGATGCTGAACTACGACAACGTGAAGCAGCGGCGGGTCGAGAACGTCGAGCAGCAGAACCTGAGGTTCGGGACCGTGAAGTTCAACGTAAACGTAGGAAGCGAGCGGCGGAACCCGACCTTCGAGAACGGGAAGCCGCGTTTGTTCGTGAACGTCGAGCAGCAGAACCTGAGGTTCGGGACCGTGAAGTTCAACGTAAACGTACGAAGCGAGCGGCGGAACCCAAGTTAACAACGTTACTAACAACGTTACTAACACCGTTAATAACACCGTTAATAACGATCCGCGATGCTCCGCATCACCCCATGGTTCCCCTCGGGAAGATGGTGTAATTTTTTTTTTCCTTTTTTTTTTCCCTACACGAGCACGTGAGCACGTGAGCTCACGAGCAGGAGCACGAGCACCCGACGCCGGACGGCGGACGGACATACGGACATGGCTAGCCCCTAAGGAGCTTCGCCCCTAAAACCAATGGTGTCTTGCTGTCCGGTATTGTATGCGAATGTGACGAAGGGCAAAATAATGTCCCAATTGTTATGATCCGAAGTGATATACATTGCTATCATATCCGCGAGGGTTCTATAGAAGCGTTCAGTCAGTCCATTGGTTTGAGAGTGATAGGGAGAGGTGGTGTGATGTACGACGTTGCAAGCCTTTAGGATGGCCTGTACGGTTTGGGATAAAAATTGACGGCCTCTGTCGCTTAAAAGAAATTTCGGTGCACCGTGGCGTATCAGGATGTTCGCCATAAAAAACTGGCAACAGCTTCAGCGGATGCTTTTGCGAGTGCAGCCGTTTCAGCGTACCTGGTAAAGTAGTCGGCCGCGGTGACTATCCAACGATTCCCTTGGGAAGAGAGTGGAAATGATCCGAAGAGGTCAATGCCAACGCGTTCAAACGGACGATCTGGGCAAGTAAGGGTTGGAGTAATCTTGTGGGACCACTTGCGGGGCACTTTCGTTGCCGACATCGGAGACATGATTGTACGTATCTAAAAACAGTGTCATAAAGTTTCGGCCAAAAATAACGATGTTTGATACGTGCGTATGTTTTTGCAAATCCCATATGGCCAGTCGTAGGGTCGTCATGGAAAGCGCAAAGAAGGCCAGGCCGGGGTTGCGTTGTAACTACGAGAAACCATCGATTGCCATCTGTAAAAAAATTGTGGCGATAAAGGATTCCATCACGCAATGAAAGGGATTGCATATGTTTTCTCGTTCTAAATACCCAACAATGCCCCTTATCCAAGGATCTTTCTGTTGTTCGGTTGAGAATGAGGTTGTATGAATTGAAGCTAAGTCAAAAGCATCATCTATATGATCTAGGTGTTCGTCTGGACCCTCGACAGGACAGCGTGAGAGTCCGTCTGCGTCTGTATGCTTCTTATCAGATTTGTAAGCAACTGTGAAGGTGTGATCTTGTAATGCCAGTATCCATCGACCGAGACGTCCCGTTACGTTCTTAAGTGAAGAGGGATAACAAATGGCGTGATAGTCGGTGATGATTGTGAAATGGCGTCCATATAAGTGAAATTCGTTAATGCCCTAAACGACGGCAAGGCACTCTTTTTCTGTTATTGTATAGTTATTCTCTGCTTTGGAGAGGGAACGGCTGGCGTAGGCGACAACGCATTCGTGCGACGTTTCGGGGTGGCGGTGAAAGAAAACGACGCCGAGCTCGTAGCCACTGGCGTCTGTGTGTAGCTCTGTTCGTGCTGCCTCATTAAAGTGGCCAAGTATTGGGTCGGACTTAAGGGCTGTTTTCAGGGCACTAAACGCGCGTTCACATTTGGGAGACCACACAAATGAGATATGAATTTGAAGAAGACGAGTAAGAGGAGCAGCTATGTGAGCAAACTGGGGAATAAAACGACGGAAATATGAACACAAGCCAAGAAAACTCCTGACCTGTTTGATATTCCGTGGTGTCGGAAATGCCGTAACAGCGAGTACCTTGTCTGGATCAGGTCTGATGCCCTCTTTCCTTTCGAGGTGACCAAGAATCTTACTTTGACGATCAGCAAAATGACATTTTTTTGTGTTAAGCTGCAATCCTGTCGATTTTAGGCACGTAAGAACCTCGACGAGACGGTCTATGTGTTCCTCAAAAGTGCGAGAGAAGACAATAATGTCATCCAAATAACAAACACAAGTTCGCCATTTTAGTCCCCGTTTCACGTTATCGATCATACGCTCGAACGTGGCAGGTGGCACAGGCCAAACGGCATGACATTAAATTCAAATAGACCGTCAGGTGTAACGAAAGCCGTTTTCTTGTTATCTTCTTCGTTGAGAGGAACTTGCCAATAGCCAGATCGTAGGTCAACAGACGAGAAAACTTCTGCTCCCTGCAACGTGTCAGGTGCATCATCAATTCGGGGAAGTGGATACACGTCTTTCTTTGTGATAGCATTAAGACGCCAATAATCAACGCAAAAGCGAATGCTACCTTCTTTCTTCTTAACTAGCATCACGGGAGAGGAAAAAGGACTGGATGACGGTCTAATGATGCCTTTGTACAACATAGCTGTTACCTCTCCATTAGTAGTACGTCGTTCAGATAGAGACACACGATAATGACGCTGACGTATGATTTGTCCTTCGGCTGTTTGGGCGGCGTGTGAGACACACGGGGTTCTACCTAAGGTGGACGTCTGAACGTCGAAGGAGGATCTGAATGTGGAAAGGACTTCAGAAAGACGCAACATTTCGTCTGAAGTTAAATGCTTCTCAATAGTCTCTAATAAATGCTCAGATAATGTGGAGAGTTCCACTGGAGTTAACGTTGTTGCAAACTGAATGGAAGCGATATCAACTGAGTTGTGGGGCTCTGCTTCTGCAATTGCCATCCCGATAGGAAGTAGTATGGGTTGAAATGTGACGTTAGAAGCTGCAATGAGTATCCTTCCTTTATGAGACATGGAGACGCAGTGCGGAAGTATTAAACCACGAGGCAACAAGACGCGTGAGAGGGGCGTTACGAATACACTTCCCGATAGAGGAGTCTGAGAAACTACTGTGACTACGGACGATGACAGGCCAGGTACAACCACATCTTCTGAAATACACAGTTTTGTATTAAGGGTTGCTAGAGAAGCCAAATTATGTGTCGCGTTCCCCAGTGAGAGTTGTGGAGGGTTGCAGTGAACTATAGCATCAGCGGACAGCAAAAAATCCCAACCAAGTATTAAATCGTAGCTGCAAGACGCCAATACTGTCAACGGAATGTGATAACGCGAACCCTGAATATAAACACGAGCTGTGCAAAGTCCACTGGGGCGAATGGGTTCAGATGCAGCACCGCGTAGTGTTTTGACGAATGGAGGTGTTCTACCCTTTCGAAGCTGAGTGCATATAGTTTCCCGTATGACAGAGATTGCGGCCCCCCTATCGACCAACGCGTGTAAGTGGAGTCCTTCAACAATAACTTCTACAACATTCGGTGGTCCAATCGGAGGGTGTCCGGTGGTATTACGTACCGCAGTTGCCCCTCCGAAAACTGTGCCGGCTAGTTTCCCGGATGGGAACGCTCGGCTGACCTTGGAATCATAGGAGAGAGTGAGCGGCGGTGTGGAGAAGAAGAGCGACGTCGAGGTGAGTCGGTGGGGGGTGCTCGATATGTTTCCGATGAAGGCGAGTGACAACGACGCCTGTCTCGGAATCCGTCATCATAATCCCTGGAGTTGTCCCTTCTAGAAGAACGCTGTTAGCTGTCGTAGTGGTAGCGAGCCTAGTTATCTTGACGTCACCGCCGACAAAGGCGAGTGACATGGCCCATGATGCCGCAGTAATAGCAGACTGGTCGCTGGCGGTAAGGTTGTTGGTAACTTTGGTCCTGGCGCCATGGGGTCAAATGGTGGGGCTTGGGCGCTTGTGAGAGATGCAACTGCGGGGTTGAAGACGAAAGACCTCTGTGGTTCTTCAGAGCTTGGTGCAGCTGGAGGTGAAGGGTAGGGAAGTACGTTCGCTGGCTGCTAGGTGCTCGGTGTTGCCAATATTTCGGAATAACTAGGTCTTGGGAAGATTTGTGCGCTTGCACCAGGCTAACTGGGGATGCCGTTCTGGTGAAATTCATCGCGGATCATCTGCTGGATATTAGTAAGCGGCTTTTGAAATGTTGATGGCAGAGAAAAATAGGTATCGAGTTCTTTTCTAACGATATCCTTTATCAACAGACGTAGTGACTCCTGTGTCAGTGGAAAGGAGGTTGATGCTGAGATCGGTTGTCCTCCCACTAGCCCTGTATGGTAAGGGAAAAGAAGACGCTAGCGTCTGGCCTCCTGCAGTCGAGTGCAGGCATCGAAAATTGCGCTGACGGTGGTTGGAGGCTGGAGGATGAACAAGGTGAAAGCCTCTTCGGCGATTCCCTTGAGGAGGAGGCGGAATCTCTCAGCCTCTGGCATATTCAGGTTCGAACGGCGGCATAGAGTTAATACAACCTCGATGTAGGCCATAAAGCTTTCGTTTGACTGCTGAAAACGGGCGTTGAGGCGTCGTTCCGCGGTGGCTCGTCGGTTTTCAGGGTGGCCAAATACTTCTTTTACTCGGCTGGTAAATCGTTCCCAGGTCGAAAACTCTGCCTTGTGATTTAAAAACCACGTTCTTGCGACATCGGTAAAATAAAAAATAATATTGCTAAGCTTTGTTGCGTTGTCGCAGCGGTTATGTTGTCCAATGCGGTTGTATAGATCAAGCCACTCGTCTACTTCTTCTTCGCCGAGGCCGGTGAAGAACTTATGATCTCTCTGTTGGAACGTAATAAAGCAGCCGGCAGCACTGACCTCACTTGGAGCTCCTGTGGCAATCGGCGCTTGGTTATTGCTTTGCCTTGGCGCTTCCGTGGCGATGGAGTGGGACATCGTGAAGTATACACGTCACAATATATATATATATATATATATATATATATATATGTATATTAGGGGTGTGCGAATATTGAAGTTTTTGAATACGAATCGAATACGAATAAGACAAAAAACGGGCTTCGAATATCGAATCAAATATCGAATATGTGTCTAGTAATAAAAAATGGCAAAACAAAAGGTAACGGCAGGTTTTATTGCCTTTTTAAAATAATCAATAGAACTGCATTTTACTGGGCTGCAGCAGGCTCAAGATACTTCTAGAAATGCACTCATTACAAATTATCTTCCAGGAAAATTAACTGCTAACGTATTCAGAAAGTAGACGCCCCCTACGCACCGTGACAACATTTCCGCCAGTAGAAAGACCCTTTCACTCGGGAAACCTGCGACATTTTACTAAAGTTCGAAGAAGTTCGACTTAGGGAAAGTGTTGCCCGGCTGCTACACGAATATTTTGAATTTTGGAAACAATTATTTAGAAAGTACTTTGTTTTTATATTTCATAGAATGGTTACCAATGCTTACACCATATAAAAGTAAAAAATTGAGCTTTTAACGCTTTCATTAGTTATTAGTGTGAACCAGCGATGCCAATAAACCCAACAAATATGGCAATTTTCCTCCGCCAAGTACAATCAACTAGTTTTTTCGTTTTTTTTTAGTTTTTGCGCATGCGCACAAAAGTCGAACTTCAGTCGAACCTTTGTCTAACATCACGTTAAAAGTTCGAAAAAGTCGAACTCGGTCGAACTAGAACCTGAGCAGGTTTGCGACATCCCTAGTTTTGACTCCGCGGGAGTGGCAGGAGGTGTTTTCAATGGCGCTGCAATGTTCTACTTTTTTTTTTTTTTTACTTTTCAAACATTTATATTAGATAACACTTTCGAGATTTTTTAATATTTATATTTCACTCTGGAGGTTTATTTTATTGTATCAACTTATAGAACGCGCAATTACATCACATATTGCTAGAAAAGTGCCACAAAACAAAGGGCTTGCTGAAAAAGAAACCGAAACTGATTCTGTCTTGCTGCCATCGGACAGATAGAAACGGAGCAGACCGATAACGCACGCATCAATCGCCTTTCTCGGTGAATAAGCATATTCATAGGGGAATGCGTGGCAGGCAGGTTATTCGTTACTTGCTCGAATATTCGCAGTTTTTGCGAATATTCGCCGTTTTTTCCGAATATTCGGCTTTGGTCCAATATTCGAGAAATTCCGATTATGCAATTTTTCGAATCGAATACGTTTCGAATAAGGGAAATATTCGATTCGTATTCGAAATTTTGAATATTCGCACACCCCTAATATATATATAATATATATATATATATATATATATATATATATATATATATATATATATATATATATATATATAACGTATTTATTATCCCATCGCTATGAAGACTGGATGTCGTGCTGCTCCAGATTTCGGAACCTCAAATGCAGTAACACTGCGGAAAAGAATATTTCCAGGGACGCCGCACCGCGCAAGATAAACAAAAAAGTTGGCATGAGTATTGCCCGTGTGTACCGCACCGTTAGCGCTTCGTGATAGTTAGTGTGTTCTTCGACTGTCGGAAGACAAATCGGCGACCCAAAGTTGCCAGGCGACAAGAACTTGTATCCCGACCATCGCCTTTGCCCCAATGTGATAGGGTCTAGGAAAACATGTATTCCCTCTTGTTCACGCACTGAATTGTCCAATTGTTTCCTCAATGTGACGGTGCATAAAAGCCACAGTCGCGCTGCACGTACATCGTACAAAAGATACGGTCACTGATGCAGACACAATGACATCTGCAGAAACACATCGAGCATTTCCAAGCAGGTTTGCGTCATATTATAGCCTCCTATATACTCACAAAGCCTGGCAGATCGCCACGAGAAGCGGCCGCCGAGGTGAAAAAGGTGGAGCGGCAGACAACGGGTGAGAGGAAAGCCACGTGACTGGCGCCCCGCTGCGGCGATACGCCGAAACACACTTCTCCCAAGCGAACGAGTGCGTTTCGGGTCCTCGCCGCTGCAAAAGTTGTGAGCTGACGCCCACGTTGCCCGAGAAATGGCCCTTTGATGCTCTGTGCTATTACATCCTCGCGCTCCAAATCTGCGGCCGGGCACCCATGGCTCCGTCGTTGAACTGCCAGGCTTTGTGAGTACAGAGGAGGCTATGGTCATGCATGCTTTCAACATAGATGCTGACAGTTTTTGTATGACGAATCTTGCAGGACTGTCATGTAACAAAAAAAAAAAGCCTCAGACAATGTCCGCACAGTGTATTTTGTGTGACGTGTTTGCAGCCTGACCGCGCCTTGAGGCTGTATCCCAGTTGGCTGAATGGCGCAAAGCCCCCTGGACGGATCTACGCAAAGCTTCGCGACGTGCTGGAGAGTAAGGATTTGTGACGCCGCCAAGCCCTTGGCGGGGTATCAGAGCCCCCCGGGTTCTCATTATTCGCTCGAGAGAGCGGACCGGGTGGAAATGGAGAGCATCGAAGATTTAGTTGGCACCCGGTTCCGCTTTGTGCAGTCTGAAGCCTTGTCTATGGTCGCACTGGTTCCCTAGTCCCATTTTGTTCTTGTGAAACTACATGCTTAAAGGGACACTGACAGCTCTCCAACCCCCCCCCCCCCCCCAAAAAAAAAAAAAAAAAAAATTGCCAGGCTTTTAACATGGTGTCAGAACACTACCCAATAAATATTTTGCTACAGAACAGCGTATTTGTTTAATAAAGTAAAAAAAAAAAACGCAATTGCTCGAGACCGAAGCCAAAACTGGACTGGGAAGGAAGAAGAAATATAGAGGTGGAAAAGGTTTCCAATAGTCACGTGGTTGCGAGATTTTTTTTTTTAGAGCGTAGCTCTTAGGCGCTTGTTTCCGGCTTGAGTGGCGTCGCCGTCGCCGTCGCAGTCGGCGTAACCGCGCGGTGCATTATAGGACATTTCCCATGATGCAAAGTGCGGGGAGGAGGGAGGGAGAGGGAGATACCATAAATGTCCCATAATGCACCGCGCGGAGAGGAGGAGGACGGAGTGGGAGGACGAGGGAAGGGGAGGAGGACGAGGGGGAGGGTAGGAGGGGAGGGGGAGGAGGGAGATGGGAGGGGGATGAGGAGGGGAAGGAGAAATGGGAAGAGGAGAAGGGAAGAATAAGTAGGAGGAGTGGAGGAGGAGGAAGAGGAGGGAGGAGGGGTGGAGGAGTAGCAGGGAGGATGAGGAGGTGAGGAGGAGAAAGGAGGGGTATACCCTTCCCTCAGTGTCTTACCGTCCTCCTGAGCTGCGCTTTAATTCGGCGTCGGAGGATGTTGTAAACGTCCTTCATTCTTTTCCATCAACGTATTCGCAGTTATTTTAGACGCCACGAAAATTGGGTATCACATTCCTTTTTCTATTTTTAATATTGTGCGTGTGCCTTCGATGACCTACAGCTTTGATTATATTTGGTGGTTTTGTCTAAACCATAGAAAACGGCACGTGACCACGGAGAAGAGAAAGAGAGCGCGACTCAAACGGGCCAGTTCTCGATCGGCGGTTTTATGGGCAAAAAAAAAAAAAGAATTTCGAGCCGCAAATGGTGCTTAGGATAGTCGGCCTGACATGTGTCACGTACAAATAAAAGCCTTGGCGAGCATAAACACCCTGTCAGTGTCGCTTTGAAGCTATAGACCAAGAGCCTGTTTACAAAAAAACACGCGTCTGTCCAAAATCAAATATGCTTGCCGCGCGTGTGCTGAAACGTTGTGAGATCAAGCCTCTGAGTACGGGCAGTGCGCTGTGGCTTGGCTCCAGAACCGCAGTTGTGCGCATCGGTGGCACAACACCACTAATTGATGTCGCCCTTCATCCACTGTAATTGACAGTATATTGCACGTTGAGCTTAGCTTATTAACTGGATGAAAAATAAAAAAATCGGGACCTTCAAATCGGCATGTCAGACCGGTCTTATTGCGATGCTTAAAATCAAACTTTCCCGCAAAAGTAATCCAAACATTTTTTTTTTTATTTCGGTACGTCTATTTGTAGTTGTTTTTTGTGCGAATTCGTTTCGCATTTAAATGAAATAATTATTAAGCGAGTTATATTTACATCAGGCTGAACACCAGCACAAACGAGTGGTCTTCTGAGCAAATCGGAACTTCGGTTTTTTTCTAATTTCCACTCGGTTCAATAGTTAACTTAACGTCTCTTTGCATATAAATAAGTGTGCGAAAGTAGAAAAAAAAATACTAGGATAAATGTAATGACTTATTGCGAACAAATCAAAACGTGGAAGGTAAATCAAATGAAGTTTATTTATTAACTAAAACAAATCGGGCTATCTTTACTTGGGCGGGGTTTGGTAAATGAAATGTTGTGAATTATACTGTATTTTAAATTTCCAGTACTATTTTTTTTTGGCGTTGGATTTAGAAATTGTACAGATTCGTCAATTAGTCTGCCATATTGTAGAATATATCTACTGATCACGAATCGCTATTTTAAAGCTACAGTGATTTATAGGGTGCCTGAACTCACCAGGCTCAATTTAAAATGTACCGTAAAATCGACGCCTGCACGAAGCAACCTAAGCTTTTCGTCAATGGTGTATTTAACATGACAATTTTTTCTAATAAAATTACAAAGCGTAGCTCCCTTTCTGTAAAAAATAGGGCCAAAAAACTTGCCAGGGTCCAGGGCGGGTGGCGACGCGGACGACTAAGTCCAGGGGCAGTGCGTGTTTGGCGCACGCATTGATAGATGGCGCAACCTCCTTATCGAGACTTTTTGCGACGATCGTGATTTACTAAATCAGATAATATTTTTGTAGCGTACTTTTTTGTTTCAAAAAAATTTATACCTTTACTTGTACGGAAAATTATACTGGTGGCTAAAGGTTCATACCATTGTGGATCCATTTGTTAAAGTGTTATAACTTTGTAACACAATTTTTTTGCGAACTTGTTTGTTTGTTTTTTCCCGTGTGTTTCTGTATTTGACAACTGTAATTCTTGTGCAAATGTATTCTCACATCTCCCCCCCCCCCGCCTGCAATAATGCCTCTTGGCGCTGCGGGGTAACATGTAATAAAAAAAAAAATAAACGCAAACAATAAGAGCAAAACGTGAAGTAAAACAAATTAAAGACGTTTGTAACCCGAAATTAGAGCGCAGCTCTTGAGGAGGAGGAGGGAAGGTACAGAGGTGAGGGTGTACGCCTACTCCTCCTCCGTACCTTCTCCCCCTACCCTCCTCCTCTCCTCCTCCCGTCACCCTCACCTCCTCCTCTGCTCGTCCCCCTCTCATCCTCCTCCTCCCCTCCTCTCCCCTACTCCTCCTTATTTTTTTTCTCCTCCTCTCGCCTCCTTCTAGTTCTCCCCTCGTTTTCCTTCCCATCTTCCCCTTCCTCTATCCTTCCCTCATTTCCTCCTCCTCCTCCTTTCGTGCACCTCCTCCACTCCCCTTCTCTCCTCCTCCTCCCCATCCTCCTCCTTAAATCATCCTCCTCCCCTTCCGTCTCCTCCACTCCCCATCCTTCGTCTCTCCCCTCCTCCACTTCCGTACCTTCCCCTCCTCCTCCTCCGCACGTGACGTCAATTTCCCCTTTAAATTTAGCTGGGAAGCTGAAGTGGTGTTGATATCCCGTGACGTCAATATTTCCGCTAAATTTAGCGAGGAATCAAATTGCTGTTGAGGTCACGTGACGTCCATTTTCCCAACACATATAGCAGAGAAACTGAATTTTTTCATAGGTGACGTGACACCAAATCACGTGACGTAATTTTTCCTGCTAAAATTAGCGGGGAAACTGAATTGCATTTTTAATTTACGATAACGAAAGTGGGACATTGATGATTGAAGACAAACAGACAAGCCTGTGTTGTCCGATTGTCTTCAATGTCCCTCTTTCGTTATCTTAAATTAGAAACCAACACGCTCAGCCATCTACATGATTTTCATTCATTTACATCTTAAGGGCCCGTGAAGGGCATTACATAAGCGGGAGGGGGAAATACAAGATTTATGCAATAAAAAAAACGCAAATACTTGAAAAAAATAAAAGGAAACTAAGACCTTAACACACTTAACACATTCAGAACTGCTCAGAATTACACAAATATTACAACTAGTAAGACGAAAAATAAAGTTTAATAAAGGATAGAAAATTATTCGGTTCCAGAGAGGTGACTATGGATGATGGGAGGTTGTTGCAGTCACTGAAGGCCTGAGGAAGGAATGATCGATTAAATGCGTTTGTAGAGCCTGAAATACTTTTGATGACCCATGTGCTCTTAAGGCGCGAAGGTGTTCGGTCGGGGTGGTGATAGAAACTCTTTTTTAAGGTAGGGAATCTGGTAGTAGATTTTATGAAGCAGGCAGAGCTGAGAGACTTTCCTGCGGAGCTGCAAAGAGCAGATGGTTAGTTGGCTTTTCAAGGCGGAAATACGGGTAGACATGATGAAACGGGCAGCCCTGTCTTGAACTGCTTCGAGATTGTTAACTAGGCAAATTTGATGCGGATTCCAGATGGTAGTGGCATAATCTAATTTAGGTCTGACGTACGTACGTGTCGTACGCCAGCTTGCGGACAAGGGGAGGCGCAGATCGTAGCTTTAACTAGTCGAAGGGTTCTTGATGAGTCAGCAGTGATTGCTTCAATGTAATTATTTCGAAAGAGGCTTGGCGTTAGTCCTACACCGAGATATTTATACATAGTAACTGTCTCATTTAAACCAGAGTCTAGGTAGTACTGGCTGGACAGTACAGATTTTATTTCTAGTGAAGCGAATTAGTTTGCATTTAGGTTTGTTTAGCGACCTCAACCAGTTATTGCACCATTTGTTAATTTTAATTAGGTCACTATGAAGTTGGATGTTATCTTGCTTACTTGTTACTCTGTTATAAATGACGCAGTCATCTGCAAAAGGACGTTTTTTAGAGGAATTAGCTCAAGAGAGGTCATTTTTATATATTGAAAACAATAGAGGCCGTACTCGAACCTCTGCGGAACACCAGAAGATACGTTTGTTATGGAAGATTCTTGGTCAATAATGGACGTTAGCTGCACGCGGAACGAGAGAAAGTCACGTATTTACGCAAATGTGATTGGGTCAAGACAAAAAGATGACAACTTAGAGAGCAGGTTTTGACGTTCATAAGGGACACGGTCAAATGGTCTTGAGAAATTAATAAAAACGGCGTCAGTCGGAGTATGACATTCGGTTAGTGTTCACGTTATGAACAAAATCACAACGCTTAGTTCCGCAGGAAGTCCCTTTTAACATCCGTGTTGCTGGTTAAAGAAAAAATAATTACTTGTAAGGTGAGTCATCATGTGGGAGTAAAGTATATGCTGCAGTAGTTTGCAAGAGATAGAGGTTAAAAATATCGGACGATAATTAGACACAGGAGAGCGACTACCTTGCTTAAAAACTGGGATGACTATCTTCCAGCAGGAGGGAAGGCAACATTCAGATAGTGATTGTGTAAAGATCAGTTTTAGAAACTCGCGAGAAATTATACTAGTCTTTTTTTAAGATTTTAGAGTTGATGTTATCGCGATGTAAGTTTCAGTTTATCAATGAGATTTGTTTATTCCGGCAGAGTTAATAGTTATAGGAAGCACGGGCTCACAGTGTTCATTGAGACAGTCGAGAACAGTCGAGTTGTTCTCGACTGTGCTTGTATATATTGCACCACTGCGTTCAATAAAATTTAGTTGCTAGTAAGCGCGCTGTCCATGTCATCCTTCACCCGGTACGTCGTTTTTTGCGCTGTTTCCATCTTTTTAAGGTAGTCGAAGTCACGTGACGGCACTTTTCCCTCCACATTTAACAGAGAAACTGAAGTAATTTATAAGTGACGTGACACCAAAGCATGTGACGTCATTTTCCCCTCTAAATTCAGCGGGGAACTGAATTTTTGTTGAGGTCACGTGACGTCACTTTTCTCCTAAATACAGCGCAGTTACGCCGACCCCAACACCGACGGCGACGCTGCTAAACCTGGAAACGGGCGCCTAAGTGCATAACGACAGCGTTCTTACTGCCGACGGATTTCGTTTGCGTGTAGTGTGCTTTCTTTCGCTGTTCGGCTTCTCCTTCGGGCGCTGCTCCCTACACCTTCTATCAATACGTGCGCCAAACGCGCCCCGCCGATTGACTTAGTCGCGCCCGCCGTTCCCCCTCTCAAGTTGTTTTGGCCCTTTTTTTACAGAAAGGGTAGCTACGCTTTGTAATTTTACGAGAAACAACGGACCTGTGAAATACACCTTTCACAAAAAGTTTAGTTTGCTTTGTGCAGGCGTCGATGTTTTGCTTCATTTCAGATCGAGCCTAGTGACTTCAAACACCCTATATATCTATTTATTTTTATTTCAATAAAACGTTTGATTTAAAGCATATAATTCTGATTTGTGCGATTTTGTTCAAAAATATGACGTTTATGCTTCCACCAATTTTAATTATATGCAAGCGTCTTGCTTTGGGATTGGCCTTTCGGCGTTCCCTAATACTGCCACCACATTGGTTGTGGAGCGAGACGCTCAAGTCTTACAACACCCTGCTTTTTCTAATCTGTCAGTTTCTACAATATAACACCCGCCCCTCGCGGGTATTTTAAAAACACTTCATTTGAATCGAAAGAATATAAAAGCTAAGTAGGGTAATCTGCTAATTCTCTCACGAATCCTTTCGAACTGAGTAGCCGATTGGTTAAGCGGTTTATTAAGTAGCTTCAATGTACCCGCGACGTTGCGCAAATTGAGTTAATATTTGTCATCTAGGGTGAATGTTGACTTTCGAATGTTGACTAGAATAAAAAAAGTTTAAACACTGACGCAACCGATAAATTTATTCACAGCTGCAGCTGAGGCGTGACGTCGGAGAAGCTAAGATGTCATTTCGCAAGCCGATGGACTGAATGAACGGTAAAGGAGCGAGCGGGTACCTTAGAGTTCGTATGGGAGTTTCGTACTAAACCGGGTAACGCGCAGGACGAAAATTCCAAAGTTTTGGAATCAAGGAGGGTGTATCAAGTAGACAACATTTCAGCTGTCTGCGTAAGAGGGGGCGTGCTTTTGTGCATCACTTTGGTACAAAATAGTCACACGTGCTAACCGAAAAGCGTCAAATAAACAGGGACAAGGAAGTAGACAAGACCAATGGCACTCTCAAATGATGGTTCATTGAAACAAACACGCACTATGAATACCATCTTCCTGGCTATTCGTTCTGAGTCACACTGGTCTCAATCTGACAGTGCACATCCCAGTGCACTGTCAGATTGCCCGGCGGAGACTGTTTTACTGACCATGCATGTTATCTTGCTACAATGCATGACTATGCATAGTATCTTGCTTGTTTGTTATTTGTTACCAGCGGCCCGTGGAATGTTTTGGCGGAGAGCCGCAAATGGCCCGCGTCAATAAGGAGCGCGGTCGACGGTGAGTACCCGCGCAGTGTTTCACTGACAGCTATCAAGAGTAGGAACTACACCAATAGGTTCTGGAGTCGCGATCCGTAGAATGTTTCTTAGAGATCATAAATGGCAAATATATAATGTTCTAAAACAAATAAATAAACATTGTATATGATGAAAAAAAGCGCGAGTGCTGTCAAGCTTTCCGCGAACTGTGTTTATTTCCGAAGCCAGATTCCCCCCACAGGTACAGAAACTTGCGTTTCGAAAGCAGTTACTCAGTCTTCTCGTCGACAGCACTGCGATGTTAAACGGAGACAACCGATACACAGTTACTTCGCGCACTTTACGTCTTACCTTTGGTGTTCCTCGAGTCACTATTACTTCGTCAACCGCACATCACGGAGGAACGGCAAACCCAATCCGCGAAACCAAAAGCTGCTCTCAAAAGAACTAACTCGAAGCCACTGTTTATCGCGTAGCGTGAAAGGTTAAATCGCTTGCCACTAGATGGCAGGGTCAAGCAGAGTAATTGCAAGTAGCTAGGCTAGGTGGCGCTAGGTACTGCCCAATTCATGTTCTACAAAAAAATATTTTTATTTCTTCAGCCCACCACTGCGCTTACGGATCTTCGGCAGAGCCGTATATTAGGAGAGTTTGGACAATAGGCGGAGCAAAGGCCGCCGCCAGCGCCGAATATTCCCCCCACGCTTAGAGCGTAAACTAAATTTGTGACACAGCGTCGACCAATCAGGAGACCTCTACTCCATCTCACAAGTGTCGACAGTGAAGACAAAGGCACAGGCGCGTGAGCCTAGCTCAGCGAAACGCTATTGTTTGTACGAGACCTCGTGCATAGGAGGCACTTTCCAAAGCCACGCGCTCGTGCCCATGCCTTTGTCTGCACTGCTAGAACAGCGTCCTGAGACTGGCTGAAAGAAAGCAGTGCAAAGGGTGGGGTGCGCGAGCGTCTTGAGACGCGGAGTTCCGCTCGGCACGGCTCAAATTATACTTCGTTTCACTTTACCTGCGAGCGAAGCCAAAGCTAGAAGCGCGAGACCAGCGCTTTTTGCATTTCTCCCCAGCTCGCGCGCTCGAGCAAAGCCTGAACGCACGGAGCTTCCGTGCTCGCGCTTCCAGTTTTGCCTTCGCTCGCACATAAGGTGAAACGAAGTATAGTCGTGGCACAAATTTAGAGCACGCGACCAACGCTAGGGGCTGTTTCGCGGCCTGTGGTTGGCCCGAGATGCTCGCCTATTCAAACCAATGTATGGCCAAACTCTCTCAATAAACGGCTCTGATCTTCGGGAACCTCTCCTTTACTAACATTACACATACTGCAAGCACCACGTGAACATACACTGAGCACATACACTGCACATACAAACATCAATTCAACGGCACACTAACCCGAACGCCACACCCGACCTCTGCTTTTCCGTCTTTTATACTGGTCGTTTTGAACGTACGGAATTTTTCGGTGACTGAATAAGCAATAAAAAATATTCCCAGCATGTTGATTTTTTTCTAGCAATGTCATACCTTTGACAGTATTTTGAATGACTCAAGGGATGAATCTCTTATTAAAAAGCGAACGCTCGATCATGCCGTAAATATTTGAAATTCAATAAATCAAGCCGCTCCAATGCGGTTCGAAGCCATGTGTTTGTTGCCCCGCGCGGCACGTCGTAGCGTCTATTTCTATTGTAGTGTTTGTTTTTCTATTTGTGCTGTTCGCGCAAGGCTGCAATTGCCGTCTTGAATTAATCTCTGTAGAGCGGATATTCACTCAGCTGGAAGTGATGCTTCACGGGCTGAGAGATCGCCTTTCGATCAACTTGAATGCAGTCAAAGCCGCGACTTGCGGCAGGTGTTAAGTGTACGGAGCTACGCCGTGGCGAGCTCGAAAACTTCTTGCGAGCATCCCAATCCCAGCGCGCCACTTTGAGGGCAGTTTCTCCAGGGACCGTAGTATATTAAAACAGCGAAATAAATGGTAGCTTTCTTTTTCCGATTTTACCTATTCTTTTTTAATGCTAAAATTCCACACTGTAAATATACCTACTTTCCGTCATGATTTCGTACTATTCAGTCCTTTCCCCAGAGCGCAATCGCTCTCGGGCACGAGACAACCGACAATCACATTGGCCACTGTACGATAGGAGCTTACTGTTAAGACCAGCGTTCCAACATGACTATCCGCACGTCGATCGATTGCACCTAACCCCTCAAGTGGTATTAAACTTTTTAATGTAAAGCGGAATGTCAACCTGCGACACCCCATCCCGTCCGATCACGGCCCGACCAGCGGCATCAATGCCCGACAGTTTACGTCATCTCATCTTGTTGTTACACCACTGATACGCGAACACACGGTCACATCGGCGATAATTCCAGTCTTCTGTTCACAACCCACAACACTGCCATCACGATGTTGCTGCTATGTTGCTGACACGCACAAATACAGAACCACGTTGAACGCCGGTCGCACTCGGCATCGGAAAACAGAACCGAACTCAGCAAGAAAGGCGCCCAGGCAGCCGGCAGCAAAACCTGCCTGTCTTGGACGCAGTTCCTGCGATTTCCATAACGTCGAGAACGTCGACACAGTTCCGCGTGGTTTCGCTACTGTAGTTCCGCGTGAGCTCCGCAATTCGGAGACGACCATCTTTCCCAGTGTACGTGGCGCTGCTGGCACTGCTCCGGAACTTCGCCGTTTCTAGCGGCTTCGTTTGCTCGTTTCATAAAATTAGTGATAAAAACGTCAATGCAACCGAAATGCTCTGCACGTTTGGACTAGAAGACGGAATTACAGGCGGCCTTCGCTGCCGCTGAAGCTCAATCAACTAACAGCATTTATTAAACAACGTGCGCGACCTGCTCGAAAACGAAACCGAAAGAAGTTGAGTCGGGAGGGCGAAAGCTTTCTCCAGTCTGCCTGGAGAAGGAGGAAAATGTCTCGTTCCTCCCTCCTTCTCGTGTCCGCTTGGGGGCGCGTCAGTAGAAGGGAGGAAGACGCGCCGTTGCTACTTTTTTCCTCCATTTTTTTTTAGAGTGCAGTGTCCCACTGACAGCTATCAAGAATAGGAACTGCACCAATAGGTTCTGGAGTCGCGATCCGTAGAATTTTTCTTAGAAAATCATAAATGGCAAATAAATAATATTCTAAAGCAAATAAATAAACATTTGTGTATGATGAAAAAAAAGCGCGAGTGCTGTCAAGCTTCCACACTTAGTTTCACTTTAAAGTACCCCAAACAAGTTTTTATATTTGAACTTTCATGATTTACGCGCGAACTGTTCTGTGATATAAACCCAATAGATATGGAATTATGGAAATGTACGAGCTACTGATAAAAAAATCTGGCGACTTATGCTCAAAAGAGAAACCACTCAAGAACCGACAATGACAAACACGCAGTCACCTGAAGCGATGTTCGGTATTTATAGGGGAGCCTTGCTTTTGCATTTGGTTTAGAATATGCTCAAAATAATCACATTTGATACAAATAAATTAGCGAGAACAGGTAAAAGAAAAGCAAATAAGAGAGGAAAGGCCCTTGCCTATCTTTCTTTTATTTGCGGCTATTTTATTTGTTTTTAAATGCACCAACTAGCTCAGCAAAGTGCTTTACTAACCGGATTTACAGCTGATTCAGGCTAAGGTGTGAGAAAAAATCACGCTCTCAAAAGCATCAGCGGGGTTATGTGTACTTATTCAGTCACCCCTGCCTCCACATGTCGACGTCATAAATCTCCCACGCTTTTTACCGACTCATTTGGTATAACGTTGCCCAGTCTCGTAATATATATGGACGGCTGATATTGCATTTCTGAGATACTAATATTTGGAATACTTAACCATATCCAGTCAGTAATTCACACACTTTTAACAGTTCCTAAAGGCGGACGTACAACCTCGGTTTTCTGCAGCGAAGATAATCCTCTTAGCGCTCCCCTCTTCTAAGCGTCGAGGGAAGCCAAATTGGGGCAGGGTAAAAAGGGGAGAGGATATAGGAAAGGAGCGAGGCGGGCAAAAGCGGAAAGCGCGAAGTGCACGTCGGCCTTTAACGACCCATATATTTTTTTTTATCATCATGACGCTCATTATCATAACCCATAACTATTTGTATTTAATGTTTCAAATACGTTTGCTTTAGTTTATTATTCGTGAAGTTTTCTAAATTGCATTTTTTTTAATTTTAAATATTTTATTTTACATGCTTTACGCTATTTTCTACATTATGATTGCCGAGATCATGCACTGCCGCTATTTAACGCGCCGATCGGAATAAAGGATATGCTTTGAAAGTAAAAATAAGCAATGTTGTAAATAGCCTTACAATACAGGTATGCGCAAAATAGTAATTTGGAATTAGCACCTTGAGAGAACAATGAACGGGAACACTGACGTGAACTCCGCAGCTGAGTACCTACCCCGGGTAGGACAAACACGCACTGAGAGTGGAGAGCCAACATGAAAACAGGGGTCGATAAACACTTCACACGATCATATTTTGAATCATTGTCACAATCAAAGGTCATTCTGTCGAGACTCTCACGTTGTTGTAGCCTGAAACACTTCGTACAACCAGTTTCGTCCACCGCGTCGACCTCCACAAACTAGTCACCTAGTTTTAAATCCGGAATTAAAAAACAGTAAAAAGCAAAACGCCCAGTGTTGACCACTCCCGATACGCAGGGTTTAGTGCTAGGTTTAGCGATATGCGATTTTGGTGCAACAGAACGAAACCGAAGCTCCGCTTAGTTCCTCGGTTACGCTCCAATTTGAGCTAAGCGGCGTTGGTGCAACCGGCTCTATGTGTGTGAATACGTGCTTTCCTGATTGCAATGCATTTATGCGTCTCTTCTATTTTTTGCTGACTTTTAATCATTATGTTAATGTGACCCCCCTCCGCCCCTCTCCCTTACGTAATGTCCTTAATGAGGATCTTTAAGGGTAAAATAGATGAATGAATTAATGTCCCGTTGTCCCCTCCTCGAGAACGATTGAGCTCTCGGGGAAGGAATCAGCGGGCTTAAAATATGACGGAAAGTTCGTATTTTTACAGTATAGTATATTACCATTAAACGAAGTCAAACAAAAAAATAAACAATGTGCGGCTAGGAAAATTTGCTTTGTAATATTACGGAGAGTACTTCGTCGAAAGACGGCTTGTGGCCGAGACGCGGGTTTTCGAACTCACCACGGCGTAGCTAATCGCACACAGAGCCGTATATGTAGAGAGTTTGGCCATTCGTTGGGAAGTATAGGAGACAAATGAGGTGGCGCCATTGGCCAAAAGCGGGCTGGGCGTGTTGCAGGGCGTCTTCAGAAATTCGAATGTGACCAACCAGAAGCCGGAAATAATACCCTGGCGGTGGTCGCGAGAAACAAACCTGATAACTGCATTGGAGTAACTCTCAATGACTGAAAATATGATACACGTGATGTTTGAATCACGCTCATCTAAAATGATGGTGGATGAGTGCGACTAGCGAAACGATCGACATAATCCGTACGCCAAGCGCCGAGGGCCGGGAACCTGCCGTCCGAGCGGTCACACTCTGTCCGAGCAAGACAGAGTTGACCGGCGCATTCGTTTCTTACATCTTTCTGCATGATCATGATCGACACAACACATGCACCTTATTTTCAACCGCGAAGGGTTACTGCACTTCACTTACGCGCTTATTAAAACCATATCCGAACTTATACCTTTGATCAGAACTGTCACTCGGTACCACCGGTAGGGGATCCTTTTCGGCTTCTGGTTGGTCAAGAGAGCATGCCAAGCCCTCTTTCCGAGTCTGCCGCACGCCCTGGCTCTGCCCGCGCCTCCCATTGACCAAACTCTCTACATATACGGCTCTGATCGCACACAATACCTGCCGCAAATCACGTCTTTGACCGCATTCATCGCGATGAAGGCGGTCAAACGTGGTGCACGTTAAAAACCCCAAGCAATCGATAGCACTGCACTAGCTAGAATGTTTTATCTTCAGCGTAAACCAATGTCGCCGTACCTAATTAAACTGTCAAAACTCGAACGTCAATTTCGCTGTTATTTTCATTGGGATGAGCATCGTACCGGCGTGCGGTCCCGACGCGTATCACTATGCGTGGTGCACGTAAAAGACTCTAGACTAGCAGGGTGCTGCACTGGCTAAATTTCTCATCTACAGCCGAGACACCAGACGCTCAATTGGGGTAAATAATCTCCCGCTGTCTAAACACAGAAACAACATGATTACTTTTTTCTACATTTCTTCGCGTTTGCTTCGATGTCTCGGGCGCTTGATGGAGGAAAAAAAGAGTGTTAACGTGAGAGAGCATAAGAAAAAAAGATAGAAAGGAAGGTACAAAGTGTCTCCTCATCCCTTCCCCTGCTGACGTCCTGCTAAAACGCAGATTGACTCCCTTAACGTTTGCCGTGCCCTAATGACCCCCTTTAGGTCGGGGAGGGGGAGTTCTTCGAGACAAATGGCGCACATTCACACCCGCTGTCTCATCAGGAGCATTTCGAAGAGAAACACACATAGCACACATAACACACACAAAAAAAAAAAAAAAAAAACAGAAGCGAGTCTGGGAGGACGAGGCCTTGGGGGAACATCGAGAAGAATGCCGCGCGTCGTGTCGATTCACACCTGTTGAAAGATTTTTTTTTTTGGCGACTGATATATATATATATATATAAAAAACTTTCAAAACTGTGTGTATATATATATATATATATATATATATATATATATATATATATATATATATATATATATATATGAATGGGCTGTATATAATGGGAATGAGTGAAGATTGACAAGTGCAGCCGTAGTAATATTGTGAACAAAGAGGGGAGAAGATGATTATTGAATTTATTGCATTAAATTTAGGAAAAGGGAAAGGGAAAGGGAAAGAGAGCTGGCAAAAAATTGGACCAGGAGCTGGGGGATTGAACCCGCAAACTTCGCCTGTCCGGGGCGACGACTTAACCGATTAGACCATCCCGACCATTGGTTTCGGCGGACTCAATTTTTGACCAGCTCTCTGCGTACTATTACTTTCAAATTCGCTTAAGTGGGTAGCCACAATCATTGCTGATTTAAGGCCCGCGCTAGTTCTGATTTGCGGCAGTGACGTGGCACGTCATCTCAGCTTTGCAAAATGTCGGAAAGGGCCCGTCTTCCAAGATATCTAGGGAACCACTCCTCCCCATAGGGACAGGCTGCACCGTATATAACTTAATATATATATATATATATATATATATATATCTTTTTTTCCGGGGGTTGGTTTGTGTGCCGAAGCGACTCCCATAATGTGTTTGAAGAATTTGGCGATTGTGAAAACGGAAAAGGAGAGGACTGTGGTCTTCCTCTATTTTTGGTTTCTTATATTTGCTTCAAAGTTGTGAGGTTGGTGAAAAAGATGTTGTTAGATGAGGGGTTGGGAGTGATCTCAAGATAGGTGCTGTGTCTTGCCTTCTTTAGGTCGATGTGTTGTGAGGTTTAATATAAGCGAATGGTTTGAGACAAAATACGACACTTTTTTTTTTCAAAATAATCGTAAATAGTATATTTAGACATGTGGGTATCGTAAAGTTTTGGCTAGATTAGGCATGTAGAGAGTTTGTCAAGTCGTGGGAGTCCTTGATACAACTAGTATAGTCTTTTCACTTTGTTATATTTGTAGTTTTTACTCAGGTTGCCGGGGTCCCAAAGAGCGTTTTTGTTTCCACATACACCAATGTGTGATTCATTTTACAAACAGCTTCTCCTAACAATAATTTAGACACCGCATCTCTGAGTTACACACTAAAAATTGAATCTTAAAAGTCATCATTATATGGTAAATCTGAACGTTCAACAACTTATCTGTCCGGCATAGACGACAAAAGAAAGTACAGCGAGGCAACTGGGTAGACCTAAAATCAGTTTTGTGATCACGCAATAAAAACTCACCCACCCTTCCACCGTTGATCTTAATGTTGTACCTTTAGTTATATCTAAACAAGTTACTCTCTATTTTTTGCTTCCTTCCTTGTGTTTTTTTTTACCATAATTTTGTTCTGACTCAAACTTTCGCCCTGCGTATTTTCAATTGGCATGCTCCAAGCCCAGTCAAGGTTGCATTCCAAGAGGTGGCCAAAATTAATCCCCAGTTATTTCGCTCAGTTGTACCGGACGGATTTTGCTATTTAACACGTTACTCTTCACATCTTATATATCATATTCAAAATTTCGCTGCAATCAAGTTGATATAAAAGTTGTGTTAGCAAACAGACTTAAAAGTCGACGTGGACTTTGCGTTTTCAAGATTATTTAGCCTCTTGCTTTCCCACAACCTTTCAAACTTTCAGCTTGCCCTAACACAATTCCCCTCGCAATGTAGGAAAGCATAATGCTGGGGCCGTTTCTTCCCTGCAGAATACCACGATTCACCGTTTAAGCAATCCTTCGTACTTTAAAAAGAGATGTCAATTCTGTGGGGATCGCGGCCACGAGGGGATCTGACATAGGCCCGCGGTTAAACCCGCGGGGGCCAAGGGAAAAGAAGACGGGGATGGCACAAGGCACTGCTCGGGCGGTGAGCTCCAGGATGATCGGTTACGGAACGGTGAAAGGACAAGGCGCTGCCTCCAGATCGTTCAACTCTGAGACAGTAGATCATTCGTACATTGCGTTGTGTGTGATTTCTTTCGGGGCGGTCGAGGCGGGGCCTGATCGGGCGTTGCCCAACGTGGACACTCACAACTCTAAGTATAAGCTTTACCTATGTATGTTTTTACATTTATAGCTTAAATATATTTTTCAAACCGAGCACTACCTTTGGCTTATATTATCCCGTAGGACATTCAAACCCTTCTTTACTTGGTATAACGTCAGCAACATATGACTTGATTGATTTTTCAACTCAAAGGGACCCTATGCCGCGTTTTGAAGAAGCGACATTTATTTAAAATATATTTATAAAGGACATTCAGTCCCAAAGGTTTGTGGAAATGACGGACGAGGCTGTTTGACCGAACTGGCATTTCTATTTATAGGCGAACTTTAGTTTTCTGGTGCAATTCCGATTTAATTCGTCGAATGGTTGTAGCGTTTTGGTTCATGCCAGAAACATTCGCGAGGTCAGCCACCTCACTTCTATGTGTAGGCTGTCGACGGTGTATACTGAGTCTTGAACTATAGCTATTACCGCTTTTTAGAGATACTTCAAATTATGAAGCAACAACAGAAGTTAAAGTATTATTGAGCATACTTGAAAGCTCAGATTGAAAGCCTGGAGCGTGGGGAGCGTCTGGAAAAGCACTAGCAAAAAACTTTAAACACAGCTAAAGATGTTTTTCTTGTTTGTTTTTACAAAATTGATTATTTTAATGTTTGCCATCAAGGCAAAGCGTAGCCTGATGGCCAAATATACTGAAAAACATCGACAATCCGAGATATATATATATATTTTTTTTTGCATTTCACTTTTTCGAAGTTCACAACGACTGCGGTCAATCTCAGTGTTTACTCTACCATGCGAGAACGTTTCGAAAAGTAACTGTATAAAAGGGGTGAACTAACACTGCGGGAAGCAAAAGATACGACGAAGATGTCGTCATACTCGTTGATGCATATGTGCGCGAACCCCCTACTCATGATTTCCGGACGGCGGAAGATTTCCCAGGAGACGCAAAAACCGAGACGGCAATCGCCAAAGACATCGGGGGGACAGCAGTCCGAACCTCCGGGGTTTTGGTACACTTAGTGTGCCCAGATTTTAGAGGGTTTCCAGCCGCTCGATCTATGCACGATCTCGATCACGGGGTCTATGAGTCACGCTTGCAATCTAAGAAGCGAGGAGGAGCCCAAGGCGTCGACCGTCCGTTAGCGTCTCCAGCCTTTGTTCAGCCTCTCCGCCGGCTCTCCTTCTCCCCGCGCGGTAACTCGAGCACACGCACGAACGCCCACACTGCCCAGGAAGTGTCCACCATAAAACTGCAATTGCTCTCTGCGGTTTGTGAATTGCTCCCTCTCTTAAATCAAGGAACTCGGCGCCACACTCGGCATTGGTGGCGACGTCTTTGGCGATGACGAGGAACGACTTTGATAACGTGGCGGCCCCATGTTCCCAAGTAGAACGCTGTGCAATCCCCCGTAGGGGTACCGCTCCCTTACGTCAGACCGAAAAGCAAACATGTCTTCGACGCGTAGGCTACATTTGAGAGGATGGACGAATGAATGCATAAGGCCTGTGAAGCGAGTGACGTCTTGCGCCATCTATTCAGCACTGAGCTGACAATATGGCGGAAGTTACGTTTTCGTTGGATCAGCTTCCTCCTTAAAGGAGGAACTCGCGTGTCCGATATATTGACAGATCAAGGGACGAAATTTTCCTCCTACAAAACGGGGAGGAAATTCGCTCCCTTAAGAAGGGAGGAAAGTTGCCACCTATTTTTACTTGTGGAGAAAAAGTTCGTCCCCTAGAAGGGAGGAAAATTGTCACCTTTTTTCTCTCAATGAAGGAAACTTCCTCACCTCGTGTAATTAATAGAGCTTCCACCAGATGGCGCTCAAAACGGCAAAAACAAAATCGGAGAAGCGCTAGTTTGTTTTTAAGCTCCCCCGACTTTTTAATGCTACATGGTAGATCACTGAACACGCATAATACACGGAACACAATCAGAACACCACCCCCACACAACAGCACAACGCAGCGACACCGACCTCCACGCCTCTCTACGTACACCAAATTCGCACTCTCTCTATATATGGCAGTCTTATTTTTGAATCCGACTTGGCCGGTGACTGCCATCCTTTGTCGCATAAACACGGAGAGGCGGAGTAAATATTACTCGTACTTAATACATTATTTGAAATGACTCCGGGAATAGCCCCCATCTCTTAATTCAACACCCTGAACAAAGCAAGTGTAGATCATTAAGCTAATTAACTAAAATTAAATAATTATATTCTTCATAAGTTTGATGAATCATGTTGGCAGTGCAGTGTTTAAGTGCAGTACACTGGTGCTGAATATTTCAAAGAAGCTATTGTTTGATTGTAGTGTTCAGTGCCAGTATAATTTATTTTCAGTTTTGGTGGGGTAATGAATCATTTGAATAGTTGCACAAGTATTTCAATGGATTTGTCAAAGAAACAATATCACTGGTTTTAACACCACTACAGCCGCGCGCGTTTCGCGACACGAGAGGAACCGCGCGTAAAGAAGCAAAGTCGGTCGCATAAAAATAATGCGACGGTTTTTTTTTTGTTTTTGTTTTTTTCGAGTGCGTTACTTATATGTAGCAGGAGATGCAGCGCAGCGCAAACTAAAAAAGCAGCGGTGAACCTTCGGCTGTGGTGAATCATCCCTTCCTTCAATCCCACGGACCGCCCTCCCCCCCCCCCCCCCACCCCCCCCCCTTCGCCCCGCAACCAGAATTGAATGTCTGTACTACCCTTTCTTCCAAGTGGACTCTTCCCGAATGCATAGTTGACCTTGCTTTCCGGATTCGTTGCTTCGGTTCTTCGCCGAATCGTCATTTCAGTGTCATTTTTTGTGCGGGGCTATGGTTTTTAAAAAACGCGTGTTTGCCGCAAGCCGGTTGTGGCCTCGATGTTGACGGACTACAAGGTGTGTCGGACGCAGTTGCTCGTCGCAACGCAGTGCTCTTTCCCATCGACTGGATATGATGTTCTGTTTGCCACAGAACTGAAATAAACGCCGCACGGATTATCTTTCGCCGTATGGTACGTACGCTTTATTCCAAGAGTATACGTTCTCGTGGAGGTGAGGGGTTAGAAACGCAGATACGGGTTGACTCAAATAGAGCAGCAATATTGGCAGCTACGTAATCACGCAAAAACAAATTCAAGACAATTTATTTTTCGTGCGCTTTATTTGTCATTAAAGTTAAAGCAAGTAGGCTGGCGAGCTGGTTAAGGATATATTACTATGTCGACTTGTCTTGTAGCAAGTAACGCGACAAAAGTGGTCGTACTTGCCATGCCAGTGATAAATCGCCCCCTGTGCTTATCGCAGCAGCAACCTTTCATCCACCATGAACAAGCGCGATCTCGAAGCGGGCGTTTACGGTGCGATTCTCGCGAGACACACGCCGCGCTACGCGCCTCGCTTTTTTGTTAAACTAGTGTACCTCCGCTAGTCTCCGCAGCTCCGCTTTTCCTCCACTAGCACCGCGCATGGGCAGTAGTGGGATCGCTGTAAGTGACGGCAACCAAGCCGTAAAGTTGCCGTCACCACCATTGAACATGTTCGCGGCGGCAGCGGTGGTTCGACCGCCGCTGCCGCTACGAACATAGAGGAGGAATTTTCGTCCCTTTTACGAGCAGCACTAGGTGGCGCTGCTTCTGGATCGGTGAAAGGGAGGAACGTGGGCAATTTCCTCCCTTCAGTTGGCGACAGGGTGGAACATCGTTTTTTCCTCCATTTCTCCTCCCTTTTTTTTTAGAGTGTAAGTGTACAAGATGTCTCGAAGCAGCTAAATGTCGAAGCGGCTTAGCTACTCCTTATCTCAATAATAAAATTATAAGTGATTTTTTGGAAATTTCACTGCAAAACTGCATGTTTTTGCCAGTTTACGGTAAAATGGCACTATTCAGCTCCATATATTCGAGAGCTTCGTCGGCCGCCTTTTTCGCATTGATAATTTTTTTAGAATATCACGCATAACGTTTGAATAAAATAACGGATTGTTCCGAAACTTCCACGTCTGGTTGGGGCCGTAAGACCTATATTGGGGCGGAGAATAAGTAATTGGCGAAAATGAAAATAAAAACTTTGTAAATTGTTTAGTGGACACCCTGTACATTTCGCTACGTGATCACGCTTAATCCTTTACACAGGAAAGAAAGCTGGGTCAGGAGAGGGATGCGGTCAATTGGTACGTCGAACTTGTAGGCTCAATTCCACTGTCAGCTCAGCGATGAACGAAGCTTGGCGAGTGTTTCCTAACCAATGCAGGTGTTCCTATGACCTCCGAGATTCCCGGCGCACGGCTGAACAGCAGTCGAAGGAACGTGGTTGGTGGTTGCTCGAGGTCTCCACAAAGTGGCGGTTCGCGCAAAACCAACATTTCAGCAGCATCAGTATCGCCCTAAAGAGCCAAGTTGAATGTGTTCGCAGGGTATTGAACTTGTGACTGCGTTCTCCTATAGATGACGCGGCCTTTTATTCAATTATTGACCATTAATGACCCCATTGGGGCATTAAATTAGGGGGGGGGGGGACAGTACCTGGAGGCATACATGTAGAACTTTTATACGTATAAAAAGAGAACAGGAATAAGATCTGGCCTAACAATGGCCACACACGGAGGCATGACGATGGTTAAGTATTAACTATGTACAGATGCTGCGTTGTTTACTGATGTTCATCAGTAAACAAGACGATACGTGTATCTCTCGTGGTACGGTATATTGATGAAACGTCCTTTCTCTCGCGCCATGAAGGGATCTCCATATAGAGAAGTTATCTTGCTTAGAATATAGGAAGGTATTTTCTAAGCCTCCTTTAGGAGTGGCAGAAACCTCAACACGACGACTCGGCCATCTGGTAATGTTTGTTAGAATGGTTTTTTTATGTTGTTGTTGTTGTTTTTATTTTCAGGGTTTGTAACGTGGGTGGCAGCTGATAGTACGAGTATTTAAAGACGTACATACGTGGCTCTCCATCATATTTGTTTTTGGATGTCGTGTATGTTCACTGTGGCGCTACCATTTTCTTCCAGTGGATGTTCCTCTTGTACAGTGGCGTGCTGCGGACTGCTTAAAAAAACATATTCGCGGGTTTCATGAGAGAGCATAGCTTACACTCTTTCTTAAACTGTTTTCTGCGCAGTTTTGTTTTTTCGACTTCAGGTAATAATATATATTCTATGATTTTTCTCAAAGTCAGACGCACACTGTTAGTCTGAATTTTAAAAATTATTTTTTGATGTTTTGTTATAATTTGATTAAAAATGTTCGCCAATATTTGAAAATGACAATGAAAAAAAAATGAAAGACGTTTACAATCCCCTGCAAAGCCGAATAAGAGCGCAGCTCTTGAGGAGGAGGAGGGGAAGGTACGGAGAGCAGGCTATGCTCTCCTCCTTTCCTCCCATTTAGGGAAAAATTATCCGATAAATTTAGCGGGGAATTTTTTCTGCTAAATTTAGGGGGGGGGGGGGATTTTTTTCTCTAAATTTAGCGGGGAATTTTTTCCAATAAAGTTAGCGGGAAAGTTTTCCGCCAAATTTAGCGGGGAAAGTTTTTCGCTAAATTTAGCAGGAAATTTTTTTTCCGCTAAATTTAGCGGGGAATTTTTTCCGCTCAATTTGGCGGGGAAAATTTTTCGCTAGGTTTTGCGGGGAAATTTTTCCGTCTAAATTTAGCGGGAAAAGTTACCCATAATGCACCGCGTGGTTACGCCGACGCCGACGCTGACGCCGACGGCGACGGCGACGCCAACGCCGCTCAAGCCGGAAACAGGGGCCTAAGAGCTGCGCTCTAAAAGTTGCGTGCATTTTTAAATGTTTTACTTCGATCATTCCTAATCGAATTGGATCGTCCAACGTCAAAGGCTTCAGCAGTTCGGCTCCAACTAAAATTCTCTCTCACCCACATTTCAAAGTTCAGCTTACAACGAAATCATTACTTGACTGAGTTAGAACCAATTTTTGTGACTCCGCCGCTAGCACCGGCTTCAGCGGTTCTTGGAAAGCTATCCAGGAGAGCTTGATTTCTAGATTTCGCAATCGTGAAGTTGTCCATCTCCGAACACCGGTGAGGCAACTCCTATTTTGTTTGTGCCTTTTGTTTCGTTTTCATTTTTCTCGTTTTCTTTGGCGACAAAGCAGGGACGAACAAACAAAAGAAACCAACAAAATAAAATGCACGAAAACATCACACACCCTGTCTGTTCCAGACCCTCGAGAAAGCCGACATTCCCGAAGCTCGCGGGCCAGTGTACCCCGAGGGACAACAATTCTTCCCCTTTCTTTCTTTCTTGATCTCTCAGTTCTTGTAAGAACGACTGATGCAACATTCCAGCGTTGTAGTTCAAGCAAGTCTAATCCCTGCCGTCAGCCATTCTCCTTGTTTTATTTTCTCTTTTTTTTTTTTTTTTCGTTGTCACGACATAGTGCGAAGCAGGTAAACCGCGACCTCTTTTGACAAAGGCAACCTCTCGTGGCCTGTGCCCAGTCTAGAATTTTATATTATCTACGTTAAACCACTTTTCGTCGCGCGGTGAGCTCGGGACTGAGCGAAAGGCGACTGGCTTGTACATTTCTTGCAGTTACGTCACTTGGTCAGACGTATTGGTGGTTCGGTTGCGCACTGCGTAGACTCAACTGTTTCTTATAATTCTATCACCATGTGACCACTGTCTCTTAAATATTCTATAATTTTATCATTATAATACCACTGCTCCTTTAAACGATTACAGTTGTGGGTACACTTTCTTTATATCATTTTACAGTTCTGCAATCATAGGACTACTCTTACTCTAGAATTCGACGGTTATCGGACTAGTTTTTTTTATCAAATCACTTAATTCTACTATTTGGCAATCGTGGCTCCAGTCTTTTAATGGGATTCCACAGTCATGGGGGGCTCTTTTGCAGCTTGACAGCCTGTCATTTTCTACATTATGGGAGGGTATTGGCTACAACGTGGCGGGTCGCTGCCTGTCTAAGAAAAAAGTTTGCGTCACGCCTTAGAGACATACTTTCAAATCTGGCTGTGGAATCAAGCAGAATACCATAACATCGAAGGGACTGAAACATCTTTACACTAAAGCTTTGAGCTGTGTTTAGCGGGGAGACGACGATGATGTATTTTAGTTCTATATATGATTGGCTCGAATGGGTTGGGAGTGGCCATTGAAAATAAGGAGAAAGCTGTTAAGATTTAAAGTGCAATTCCGCGCTCTTGATGACCGGTCGTTACGCGAACGGCCTGCGCCGTACCCTTCTGACCATGGGGATATCGGAGAGAAAGCCATGGAGTTCAAAGCACGGTGTCGAACCGAACCCGAACCCGAACCGAAAACCGGATCAAAACCGTTATTTTTGACCGAACCGGAACAAAACCGAAACCGAAATCGAACGCTTCATGTTGAACCCGAACCGGAACGAAACCATAATTTGATGTGGCGGTTACCGGTTCAACGAAAACGGTTCAGGGATAATTGTGTCAATAATTGGTCTAGATTGGAAAAGTTGCAGGAGTGTATTTTTCTTATGTTGCCAAAACTAATCCTACATAATGTGAAATATTTTTACATTTCGTTTTTATTGCATACGTAATCAAAAATACGTCATCGTCTGGAGAGCTTCAAGTGTGCTTTGTTTCTTGGATTGACCCTGGCGGCACGGTAGCGGCGGCGGCTATTTCCAAGCACCGCTTGGCCGCTTGGCTACGAAATGTCCAAGTGTCGGAGCGGATTGCGCCACTGTAGGCACGGAGGCCAACGAGTCCGCGAATGTTTGACCTCAAGATGGACCGTAGTTGCAGTCGATGTGCCATTTAGCCAATCGAGCACCGACAGCGCACCACGTGAGCTTCCGCTTGAGTGCACGACACCCTGAAGGAAGGGGGGACAAGTACCGCGCTGCTTCGGCAGTATAGTTTATAGGGTCACCTGTGGTCCATTTCAATGAAAAACAATATTTTCTTCAGCGTGCTTAAAGGGATGCTGAACCGAAAAACAGAATCTAAATTCTTTGTCGTTTTGATATTTACAGCACACGAATGGCTCTTAAATGACGGTACTGGAAACAATAAAGTAGTCTAAATTATATGATTTATGTAAATAAATATTCTAAGGTGCACCTGGTGAGGTTTTTGAAAGCTCGTTTCGTGACGACAACAAACTTGTAGTACGCAGAACGCGGCTGTGGTGAGCCAGCTCCGACGTACCTCGTTGGCTTCGGCGTGCGCTCACGCCGCGTGGTGGCGCGACGAAACGGAAATGCGACGTGCGAACCCCGTCCCGAAACGATGAAATATATTTTTAAAAGAAATGCAATTTTATCTGATAAATTTGTCGAACAGTGTTCATCATGTCGTTTTTGACACGACACCTTCGTTTTCCTCGTCCGACGGCACGCCGCTGCCGCTGCTGTCAGACGTCGTCATGGCCAAATTATCAGGACGGGAAAGAAATCGCCGAACTCCGAAAAACCCACAGACCAAAGTCGCCGCCGTCGCTACGACGCAGGTGCAGAAGTGGACTGGGGGTGGCAGGGTGCAGGGTGGCTGGCAGGTAGTGCGCAGCTAACTTGGCTGGATTAGTTGGCAAACTTCCAACGCGACGGGCATCCGTCTACTATTATTCAAAGCGCAACTATCTTCCACGCTGTGGCGCGTCGGGAGCTCGACTTGTTCACGTCAGTTCCGTTGCAGTTTGTTGACGTCAGTTCCGTTGCGAGTAATCCGAGAGGGCCTCGCGCGCATCGGAGGCTTCTGGCGCTTCTGGCTCAATCAGCGGTCGTCATTCCAAGAAATATAATAATCCGATCTCCATCCCTTTACATGAATAGCATTTTTAGGTATAGTGCGGTCCCGGGAAGCTTATCCGGGGCTTATTTCGGCAACTTCAGATATCGGTTCAGCATCCCTTTAAAGTGTCACCTTACGAAACAATTGCGGTGGCTTAGCTCGGCTATGCCAGAATATACGTAGCTTGAGCTTATGCGCACAAAATGAGAGGCGCTATCAAGCGGCTCCGGTGCAGCGTCAGACTTGGCTACTGCGCAACGGAGGCGCACAGCTGGGCACGCGGCGGCGCCACTGCGTCTGCCGCGGCTATGACGTCAATCTGGAATGCGCAGAGCGGCGAGGCGGGCGTGGCGGCGGTGGAGCGCGCGGCGGCGGCTACTCCGGCGCGCCAGCTGTGCGCCGTGTGACGTCACTGCTCCTCGCGCATGCGCAGCATGGAGCACGGCTCATTATGCGAGCCACGCGAAACTGCTCAACCTCGGCCAGTGTAGCTCACACTACAAAAAAAAAAACAAAAAAAACATAGGTTGTCGGAGGCAACGTTACGCGACGATGATTCGCCGACGCACCGCCCTAGAAGGAGGCCAGGGGTAGGAGAAGGGGGGGGGGGGGAAGAAGAAATTGTGTCTGTTTATTTTTTTGTAGGTTTGTCAGACTAGCAAGGCCAGTATGTCGCCTGTTCAACCATTTTCTCATTTTTTTTGAAGTCTTCTTTCATCGTCTTCAACTGAGTATTCGAGAAACGTCATTCGCTGTGGTTGTATTACCGGAACTTTGTTTGGTGGCTGACAGGTACAAGTGAGCCGGTCTGAGTCCCTCAGACCGGGTCATTTGCATAGAGCGTTGTTTGCAATAAAACGTCAAAGTGACTAGACAAAGCATCACCACGAGATCTTTAGAAGAGCGTTTTTTCCGCCGGAACCCGAAGCGCTGTGAAGATGTAGTAACATTTTATTATATATACGTGCGTGTTCACGTGCCCGGTCATTGACAGATCGGCCAGTCTCGCCGACGTATACACGACCACAGCTAAACGGGATTAGCTAAACTACCCCAACTGCGCAATCGACGTACCTGTTTCTGTGTTTTACGGCAGATTTGTTGTCTCTCGTGCCCCTGTCAGCCACTCTGGGGCATAGCTGTGACATCTTACTGGGTGCCAAAAACAGGTAGCATGCATAAAAAAACACGTGTGTGCAAAACAAGCAATACAAACCAAAACATATGGAGGACAAGCAATCTAGCTAAAGACCTTTTACTGTATACAAAATCACAGCCCAGCGTGTGATCTTCACAGCCCAGCACGTTCGTGTTTGTCGCTTCGGAAAGCGAGCGAAGCACGCGCTATACGCCCGAACACTAAAGATTGTACCGGCCAGAAGCTCTCTTTTGGAAAGGTCTATAGACCCATTCCGAAAATACGCCCTCTTCTGGCAGAGTTTCAAGTACTGCACAGCTGCGTGTGCAAAATACATAATAAAAATGGAAAGCCGATCACTTATATATAGTTCACTTAAGAACAGTACTATACAAGTAATAGCCTGGCCACATAAATGGTGTCTTGCGCACGTCACTGTGCAGAGTTTTCATATCTACCTGAAGAGGGAGTAGTATTGGGATGGGGTCTGTTGCAAGTATCTCGTGCTCAGAAAAGGCTGCAGAGAGTGCTCGGTCTATATTAAAGGTCGAGTTAGGAACCGGTTCGAACCGGTTCGCGCTTATCAAAACCGGTAACCATAGTGATATTATGTGCGCTACCCTAAACCGGAACCGAACCGGAACTAAACACAATGCTACTGAACCCGAACCCGAACCGAACCGAAATAATGACCGGTTCGACACCCTGGTTCAAAGACACTATTTACCTTTGTGAGTCAATGTTTGTGAAAATTTCAGGTGGTTCAAAGTAATTTTAAGTCCTTCGCTGGGACCAGTCAAAAGTCCTTTATTTCTTTTGAGCGTAAAACCCCCAAATTTGGTTGATTGATTGCGTTTGTGGGGATATGGGGAAACGGAACAGAAAAAGAGGGGCAGGTGGACAAAAAAGTCGGGGATCCAATCCACGCTGTGAAGATGGTTGGCCAGCGAAGCTCTGGTGTCACCTGCATCGATTGCCCTCTGCACTTTACCAAATGCCGCCACCGGCTGCAGCACGCTGCCTCTGGTCGTAGTGCCGTTTCTTTTCCCTTTGCCGCTCCTCGCATTCACGCTGCTCCTCGGGAGTCCTAACTACGCGTGGCTTGCCCAGAGCGGTGCAGCAGCAGCAAGAAAACCAGTTGCTGTACTCCGTTTCCCCTTACGTTCAAACGCAGCGGATGTTACGAGCCATCGGAGCCAATCCGAAGCCATGTAAGTGTCCGTGACCTCAGACAAGAGGCACAGCGATGCGCGGAAAGCGTATCACGGGCTACGTCCACAGAATGAGATTGGCTAGAATAGCTCGTAGCGTCCACTGCGTCCGGACGTAAGGGTGAAATTGAATATAGGCGCGCCCTTATTTTATATGTGAAAGGCTAGTGACGTCACTCCCCACGTCGCAAGCTGCCGTCGCCGCGGGAGCTTGTTGAACGGTAATCTTTACCGAGAAACGTATGCGGTGAGCGCTACGTGCTTCGCGTTGTTATCAGGAGCGCCTTAATCAATTATGTGGTTTGGATACATGTTTTTTGCTTGCATTTATTGAAACGAACGCTTCGCTGTATGTTTTATGCGTGATGTGTTTACTTTTCGCTTCAATCGCTGAAGGTTTGTTTTACGTGAGGACGCCGACATGAAAAAAATCCGACAAACCAATTTTATACAGCTTCGCAGTAAAAGACTAATACTGTGTCATCACTATCAACAGTGAGTCGCTGAACAAATGCCGCTTACTGCTGTTATTGTTGTTGTTGTCTTTTTTAACTTTAGGAATACTCTCGCAATATGAATTCAGGAAAACTATTTTTTTCGTAGAAACGAGAGAGCGGAGCGTACATGGACAAATATCCTAATTGGGCAATATGTTTTGTTTTCTTTCTTTTCGTTGCTTTTTCGGGCAGGAATCCTCGAAGCGCAGCTGCCGATATTTGAAAGACAGGATCGGGATTGGCTGTCAGCGGGGGATATTAGTGCTTCCCTACATCGGTAAGAGCTTCGAATTTTCGCTGTATTGTGTAAAGGGCAACGCCATATTGACCACCGTGAAGCAGCCGGTTTAAGAGAGAAAAAGAAAGAAAAAAGAACTCGATCGATTGTGTTTTATCTGCCCATGTAAAAAGTAAAAATGAATATAAAATATTGGCATACCGCGTCATCGACAAGACGTCTCGCTGCTACCTAGTAATTTTGAAAATACTCGAAGGTAAAAAACAAAAAAAAAATCAATTTACAAGAGAAGTATTTTTAAAGAAGCGAATGAAACATATTTTATGTGCACAATTGTTTTTCGGCAGTCGAAGTTTGATGACACGTGTAATTATGTATTACTACTCTGCATGAAGCAAACGCTTAGTAGAGTGATTGTCATGCCCGAGTCCTACTACAGCGACAAACAAAAACAACTGACACGGACAAGCCTTTAACAGATTTAGCATCATGATAATGCAGTTAATGCAAATGTGCAAGCGAGCTGGACAAGAATGACGATAATAATCCCTGGAGGAGGGGAGCAATCGGGACAAAGGACGAACACATATCTCCAAACACAGCTAGGTCGTGCACCAGTCACCTAGCTGTGTTTGTAGATTTGTGGTTGTCCTTTGTCCCCATTGTTCCCCTTCTCCAGGAATTATTATCGACATTCAGCATGTTCGCGATGGTAGCTTTGGCAGGCTTTTATACACTGTTTCATCTTATGATGTGCCGCAGAAAAGGCTACAAGCGCGAGCTTCTTGCTCTAGGGCACATCTCGGCGGCACAAGCTCCCGTGCGTTAAGAGCAGCTCCCAACGCTATGAGTTCGCGCTTCTAGCCTTTTCTGCGGTACAACATAAAATGAAACGGAGTATAGTCGTTCGGTGCTCGTGAAGTAAGCACGAGTGATTGCGATCCTGCCAAAGACACCCTCGCGTGCCAGATGCTCGTGTTTGAGCAAAGCCTCCTTAATATAGGAAGTATTCACTGGCCGCCATAGCTGTGTGCTTGGCTGCGGAGCGCGTGCTGAACGCGAGCTTCCACAGTTCTTTCGCCACGTGCATTCCGCACCACCAAGATTGCCGGTCTTGGCAGCCTATTAATGCGAGCTCGTTCTGAGCATGCGCTCTAAACAGTGACCTCAAATATGGCGGCCAGTGAATACCTCCTATAAAAAGCCGGTCAAACCGAGAAAGAATTTGGTTCGAGGCCCGTCGCTGTCGGCTATTTCTGCTTGTCGCTCTAGTGGGACTCGGGCATACGAGGATCGAAACCATCATTTTCCACCATTCTTTGGGCACGGACAGGATTAGAACGGCGGGGAGGTTCTTCAGTTATCCGGATTCGTATTTTTTGCACTTCCTATTTTCGAAAACGCTTCGGCATCTCGTGGGTGTCGAGCGCCCAGGCGCAGCCGTCACGCGATGGCGCGCCGCAAGGGCGCGCTGGGAGGCGAGACATCTGAAAGAAACGTCCTGCCGTTCATTTCCTGTCAGTGACTATAGGGAGGTTTTATGAGGCGTACTTTCGGCTCGAAATCTCTCGCCGGACGCCACATTGGTGAATTTTCTCCCGATGTCTCTCTATGTGTCTTTCATGCGTCTTCGGGAATTTACCTTGCTTGTTCGTGAATGGATGTGTTTCGCCTAGATATCTTAATGAGATTTTTTTTGTGGTATCTTAATTTAGTATTTTAGTTTTTGTGGTAGTTGTAAAGAGTATTTTAGTGCACCACAGTGGAGACTGAAAAGTTGTTTGTGAGCACGAAAAATAAAGAATTATTATTATATTATATATTATTATTATTATGCGCGAGGGCTGTGTTTGCCACCTCGCTCGAGTTCTTACGAACCGTGATCAACATTACCAGCCGCCGAGGTCGGGATAAAAAAAAATTATCGGCTGATACTCGCTGTCTATACGTACCGGTATTTATTTGAAGTTAAGGCGAGCAGGTACTAGAGAATTCTTCTCGAAGGTAAAAACAGTGTTCCCTGCACACTCCTCCAAGCAACTCCGATGAGGTAAAAAAAAAAAAAAAACTAAGAAAGCTAGAGTTTAATCTCCCCAAATACGTCTTCGATCGTTCTTGCTGAGTTCTGTTGTCAATGGAGCCACTCGCCGTGCCTGTGCGTTTTACTAACAAAAAAGAAACAAAACCCGACGGCAATAACTAACTTTCTGCATGTTAACTAATAAGGAACTGGAAGACATTGTTCATCAACATGGCGGAACGCAGCTTACCGGAACTGAAAAGGCGTCTCGTGAAACCGCCCCATGGTGTACTCAAGTAAGAGTAGGGGGCCAATAATTGAATTTCCGTTATTATGTTTGCGAATTCCGGTTCGTTTGTTTACAGGAATACTTGTAGTCTTTAGATAATTCACAAAGCTGTGCGTGTAGAACGCTGGGGAATGACCAGTGAACTTCACTGGTCAGCAGTGAGATAACCTGATACTTACCAATAACGCGGCGTGGCCTCAATATAGAGTTTCAGTAGATCCTTCCGGAACCTTTGATAACAAAAGAGTTTTACTATCGTGTACACGAGCAAACGCATTTGGAACTGTGCATTTGCGCTATAGACCTCTTCACCTTCTGTCGCATGGGCGCTGCCATCTTGGAATCACGTGACGCGACCGCGATTAAGTGGCTTCAACTCGTCGCACCTCACTCCCCTCCGCGCCCTCGCGAAGGCGTTGTATTCGTGTTTTTCGTTGCGTTTTACCACGCTTTCTTGACTTCCTTTGTGAAGTGTTGCTTGATACTTGTTTTTAGTACCAAACTGTATGCCATTATTATGCCAACAACTTGCGCACTTGATTTTATAACACGTTTTGACTATTTGCACCGTCGGCGTACCGGAAACGTGTGAGGAAAAAATCAGCGTCAGCGCTGGCGCACATTGAGTATGTAGATGACTCTAAGGCACACGAGGCTCGAAGGGCCAATTATTTATGACAGCGCAAAGTACCTTAAATGATAATGGCTAACTACTACTGGCGCAATAGGAATTATGCGCGAGGATCACTCATGATAATAAAAAAGGAAGGCAAATATAGTCCTCGCAAGGAGTCACTATGCCTGTTTCTTGTAAGCATCGCGCTTGGCCCGCGGAACAAATCCAAAAATAGTTGCTTTTGTTTATATGAGAAAATGATTAATTTCTCGAAAGAAACATTCGCTCGATTTGTTTATTGACGAATTTAAAGATACAATATGCATCGTGCTTGGTCTCATGTATGCAGTCATACAATTTTCTTAAGATGTCCATTTCAATAAATTTATTTAGACAGAAAGGGTTGGGGTCACCAGGTGAACAACGTGTCAAAGACAACTTGTGAGTGCCTGACAAAAGCGCCTGAGGCACGCAATATGTGACGCCGAAAAACAGCCCTCTGTATGGAAGTCACACGAGTGCAGCGTTGCCAACGCCGCATTTACTCGCTTTACCGCTGAAATTAAAAGCTTATCTATTCAAACAAATAAATATCTGTAGACAGAAAGGGTTGGGGTCAACAGGTGAACAACGTGTCAAAGACAACTTGTGAGTGCCTGACAAAAGCGCCTGAGGCACGCAATATGTGACGCCGAAAAACAGCCCTCTGTATGGAAGTCACACGAGTGCAGCGTTGCCAACGCCGCATTTACTCGCTTTACCGCTGAAATTAAAAGCTTATCTATTCAAACAAATAAATATCTGTAGACAGAAAGGGTTGGGGTCAACAGGTGAACAACGTGTCAAAGACAACTTGTGAGTGCCTGACAAAAGCGCCTGAGGCACGCAATATGTGACGCCGAAAAACAGCCCTCTGTATGGAAGTCACACGAGTGCAGCGTTGCCAACGCCGCATTTACTCGCTTTACCGCTGAAATTAAAAGCTTATCTATTCAAACAAATAAATATCTGTAGACAGAAAGGGTTGGGGTCAACAGGTGAACAACGTGTCAAAGACAACTTGTGAGTGCCTGACAAAAGCGCCTGAGGCACGCAATATGTGACGCCGAAAAACAGCCCTCTGTATGGAAGTCACACGAGTGCAGCGTTGCCAACGCCGCATTTACTCGCTTTACCGCTGAAATTAAAAGCTTATCTATTCAAACAAATAAATATCTGTAGACAGAAAGGGTTGGGGTCAACAGGTGAACAACGTGTCAAAGACAACTTGTGAGTGCCTGACAAAAGCGCCTGAGGCACGCAATATGTGACGCCGAAAAACAGCCCTCTGTATGGAAGTCACACGAGTGCAGCGTTGCCAACGCCGCATTTACTCGCTTTACCGCTGAAATTAAAAGCTTATCTATTCAAACAAATAAATATCTGTAGACAGAAAGGGTTGGGTCAACAGGTGAACAACGTGTCAAGACAACTTGTGAGTGCCTGACAAAAGCGCCTAGGCACGCAATATGTGACGCCGAAAAACAGCCCTCTGTATGGAAGTCACACGAGTGCAGCGTTGCCAACGCCGCATTTACTCGCTTTAAACCGCTGAAATTAAAAGCTTATCTATTCAAACAAATAAATATCTGTAGACAGAAAGGGTTGGGGTCACCAGGTGAACACGTGTCAAAGACAACTTGTGGAGTGCCTGACAAAAGCGCCTGAGGCACGCAATATGTGACGCCGAAAACAGCCCTCTGTATGGAAGTCACAGGAGTGCAGCGTGGCCGCCGACCTGCTTTTCCCTGCGCATCCACGTATTAGTCCGTTCATTAATTTATTTTTAAGGAAAGTAGACCACCGGGTACATCCAGAACGGCCTTAGACATTAGTAATCCTCTCACTGCATCACTTCAATGGTTTCGCTGCAGAACCTGGCCAAACAAAGGACAGGATCATATGAAACTGTTTGTAGAAACGTTTAGAATGTAGGATAGTGACTACGTAGTTGTTACGGGCGGTTGGAGTTCGCGTGCACTTGACTTGAACGAGCGCCAGTTTTTTCTCCTTTTTTTTTTACTTTAAACAAATACTGCGATTGAACGCAAGTCGAATGCCATATACCGTTTCACATTACGTTACATTATTCCCTTTTTTATTGAAATATCAGTTATATAATACTACTGTAGGGAGCGATACTTACACCAAACTATAACAAACTAATTATCATTCAGAAAAAAAATATAACATTCTTTTTTGCCAAAATTATAGAGGCGATATGAAACGCCGAAAAACAGCCCTCTGTATGGAAGTCACACGAGTGCAGCGTTGCCAACGCCGCATTTACTCGCTTTACCGCTGAAATTAAAAGCTTATCTATTCAAACAAATAAATATCTGTAGACAGAAAGGGTTGGGGTCAACAGGTGAACAACGTGTCAAAGACAACTTGTGAGTGCCTGACAAAAGCGCCTGAGGCACGCAATATGTGACGCCGAAAAACAGCCCTCTGTATGGAAGTCACACGAGTGCAGCGTTGCCAACGCCGCATTTACTCGCTTTACCGCTGAAATTAAAAGCTTATCTATTCAAACAAATAAATATCTGTAGACAGAAAGGGTTGGGGTCACCAGGTGAACAACGTGTCAAAGACAACTTGTGAGTGCCTGACAAAAGCGCCTGAGGCACGCAATATGTGACGCCGAAAAACAGCCCTCTGTATGGAAGTCACACGAGTGCAGCGTTGCCAACGCCGCATTTACTCGCTTTACCGCTGAAATTAAAAGCTTATCTATTCAAACAAATAAATATCTGTAGACAGAAAGGGTTGGGGTCACCAGGTGAACAACGTGTCAAAGACAACTTGTGAGTGCCTGACAAAAGCGCCTGAGGCACGCAATATGTGACGCCGAAAAACAGCCCTCTGTATGGAAGTCACACGAGTGCAGCGTTGCCAACGCCGCATTTACTCGCTTTACCGCTGAAATTAAAAGCTTATCTATTCAAACAAATAAATATCTGTAGACAGAAAGGGTTGGGGTCACCAGGTGAACAACGTGTCAAAGACAACTTGTGAGTGCCTGACAAAAGCGCCTGAGGCACGCAATATGTGACGCCGAAAAACAGCCCTCTGTATGGAAGTCACACGAGTGCAGCGTTGCCAACGCCGCATTTACTCGCTTTACCGCTGAAATTAAAAGCTTATCTATTCAAACAAATAAATATCTGTAGACAGAAAGGGTTGGGGTCACCAGGTGAACAACGTGTCAAAGACAACTTGTGAGTGCCTGACAAAAGCGCCTGAGGCACGCAATATGTGACGCCGAAAAACAGCCCTCTGTATGGAAGTCACACGAGTGCAGCGTTGCCAACGCCGCATTTACTCGCTTTACCGCTGAAATTAAAAGCTTATCGATTCAAACAAATAAATATCTGTACACCCAAATCCATGGTGTGGAGCCTGACGTTTAACTTGAGCCAAGCTTGCAGGAGGTCAATTCTTTGGAGTCATTTAATTTTATTTCGCAAATTTTACGTAACACAGACGTCAGACTTCATTTGACGGGTGTGTTCCTCATCTGATGTTCTCAGTACGTTCTAACGAAATGTCAATAAATGAATCGCGTTAAAATCAAAAGTTCACTAAGGTCAACATTGATAAATGCTGAATATGAGTATTTTTCCACGGTTGATAGTTGAAGAAGTTTTTACTCCCTAGAATGAGCCATTAAAACATTTCTTGAGTACTTAATTTCTTTAAAGAAACCGAGAAATACATTATTGTTTTGTTGTTGTTGTTTTTGCGTTTCAAGCGTTATTACGGGGGTTTCCCGGTCGGTACTTTTCACAAAATATTAGTGCCCTCGAAAACCAAAACAGTGAGCACTAAACTTGCGAGTTCATATGTTCTCTCTAATTCAACATATTGTTAGTCTGGCCGCCGACCTGCTTTTTCCCTGCGCATCCACGTATTAGTCCGTTCATTAATTTATTTTTAAGGAAAGTAGACCACCGGGTACATCCAGAACGGCCTTAGACATTAGTAATCCTCTCACTGCATCACTTCAATGGTTTCGCTGCAGAACCTGGCCAAACAAAGGACATGATCATATGAAACTGTTTGTAGAAACGTTTAGAATGTAGGATAGTGACTACGTAGTTGTTACGGGCGGTTGGAGTTCGCGTGCACTTGACTTGAACGAGCGCCAGTTTTTTCTCTTTTTTTTTTTACTTTAAACAAATACTGCGATTGAACGCAAGTCGAATGCCTTATACCGTCTAACATTACGTTACATTATTCCCTTTTTTATTAAAATATCAGTTATATAATACTACTGTAGGGTGCGATACTTACACCAAACTATAACAAACTAATTATCATTCAGAAAAAAAATATAACATTCTTTTTTGCCAAAATTATAGAGGCGATATGAAAAAATTTAGGCGCCGCACTACTTTTCATTAAATATAATATGTTAAAGACGAACCTAATATATCACTTCAAAATGTTTCAATATATACACCGAAACAAGCTTTAGTCGGCACCCGCCCAATTTTCTAGTTCATGCGCATTACGAGACCCGAAACGCAGAGTTTGAAACATCCTAAGTAATTACGGCAAACAAACACTAATTTATCAACATACTAAATTATTAAATTGGCCAGGTACTGACATTGATTACAGTTCCTCATTTCTTACGTTAAAACGAGACTGGAGACGCTCTCTTGTTTGCGGTAATATCGCATGTTCGTTTTCTTAAGAGAGTATAAACTTAAAGGGCAACTCTGCAGCCTTACAACAAATGGTAGGACTGCAGAGGCCTTGTCAGGTAGAAACTGTTTCGACTTTTTGCCTCTGCAACCCACATCACTATCTGATGATGATGTAAATAAAATTGATTGATTGATTGATTGATTGATTGATTGATTGATTGATTGATTGATTGATTGATTGATTGATTGATTGATTGATCGAAAACTAAACCAAAATAAATGATTGGTGTCGCTTTAGTGGAATAAAATATGATTACAGCCTTAAAGGGGCGGTGCAACGATATTCAATTGGAACGTTTTTAACTTTACACGAGCTTACTGGCACTAGTGGGACTCACAGATACTCGCACGCAACGCCACTGACCAAGAAACTCCTTTGTTGCGCTGTAGTTTCGAGGACAAAACCGAGTGTTTTCAATCAATCTCTAATTCGCAAAACCTGATGACGTAGCTGGGCGGTAGATGTACCGCCCAGTTACGGTATTTGAATGCGGCTCATAGATTGGACCCGAGCGTGGCGTGGACACTCGATTTGGGCTCGTGATAATCGATAGCTCGAGAAGCATTCGGGTAGTGTCCTGTGTCCAATCGCTGCAATGGCGACAACAGCCGAACCATAACAATGTCTAAAACTCAGCGCGTGTCCTGTGGCTTGCCGACCCCAGCGCATGGCTATGATCAACATTGGCGGCATATAATCGGCTCCAGATCACGTGGCCGCTTGTTCTGGCTGCGAGTTGAGGGGGTGAACTCTGCTCGTTTTTCTTTATTTTTTTTTTCGGCGACTTCGATTGCGTGTGGTGAAAAACGAACGGGTAATTTACAGGTCAATAACGTCAGGGATTCGTTACAAGCGGTATTTGCGCAAAATACAAAAATCGTTGCATCGCCCCTTTAATATTACGTCAAAGTGAAGCCATGTACTCCACTGAAACCGATTTTAAATGATGCGTCCAGCTGCTCTTGTGAGGCCGGCAAGCGGGTTAGCTTTTAGTCAAGAAAGCACTGGCGCCGCACCCTCCTGGCTTCACGACGTGGTGGAGCTGTGGTTGACTGGATGAACCACGTACCGCAGCACAGCGTTGACGTCACGTCGCGGCCGTACGGCTCATGATTAGTGAAAAAATTGTCAAGGTCCAGGCGAGCTGGTGTATGTTGATCATGATGTTTTAAAATCCTGAGACTGGGATTTTCCTTCCGAGTCTCAGGATTTTAAAACATCATGTTCATGATTAGTGTTGCCATCCATCGAGCAGATAGTTTCGGTTTCGCCATAGACGCCCGAAACCAAAATTTGATCGGTGATATATATAAAACTGCACACAATATCGAGAAAAAAAAAAAAAAAAGGTATGCCTCGTAATTCAGGGATATTGCTTTAGCTGAAAACAGTGATAATTCCACATAAAAACAAAAACACGTATTGAGTTGAATTGCCTTTTAATACAACTTGACGATTATTATTTTTTCTTTGTTGTTCTATAATCTGCGTAGCCTTGGTTCCATATTTTGTTTTGGAGGAACTGATGTTTACTTTTGTGTTTCCATTGTGTATATGCAGTGTAACCAAATCACGCTTTAAAACTGGGTTGTTTATATGCATATATCTATATATATATATATATATATATATATATATATATGCTGTTTTTTTAAGTTAACATAATTTTTTTTAAAAACCATGAAAGCTAGAAATATGCGGTCTGCGCAGGTGAGTTATACGGCCAAGGGGACATAATATACGAGGCTAATCGTAATGATCAGTCGGTTAATTAGTTAAAATTTGTTACTGAACCTTTTAATTAATGAAAATTGACATATAGTTTTAATTTAGAAACTTGCTCAGCGTCATCGGAAACCACTCAATCAATAATTTTCAGAAAGATTTTGAGCGCTGTGAAAAGCGTGGTAGTGGCCTAAATTTAGCACTCGTGGAGCACGTACAAAGCTAGCGGTTGCGATAAGGTGCCCGCGCAATTTTTCCGTCTCTTATCTAGCCCCAGCCTTGTACCTGCTCCACGAGCGGTAACTTCAGTGCACTACTACGCTTCTCACGCGTTCAAAGTCTTTCTGAAAATTACTGATTTAGTGGTTTTCGAGGACGGTGAGCAAGTTTCTAGTTGGAACTATATGTTTATTTTCATTAATTAAAACGTTAATTAACAAATTTAACTAATTCGCCGACTGATTGTTACGATTGGCCCCCTATACTATGTCCCCCTGGCCGTATAACTCACCTGCGCAGACGGCATTAACCTAGCTTTCATGGTTTGTTTTTAAAAATTCTGTTAAGCTTAAAAAAAAACCACCCTGTATATATATACAGGGTGTTTTTTTTTTTAAGCTTAACAGATTTGTTTTAAAAAAAGTCGTGAAAGTTAGACTTATGCCGCTTGTGGAGGTGAGTTATACGGCCAGAGGGACACATTATAAGGGGATAATCGTAACGATCAGTTGGCTAATTACTTAAAATTCGTTAATTAACATTTTAATTAATGAAAATAGGCATATGGTTCCAATTAGAAACTTGCTCAACGTCATCGAAAACCCCTAAATCAGTCATTTTCAGAAAGACTTTGAGCGCGTGAGAATTGTAGTAGTGAACTGAAGTTACCGCTCGTGGAGCAGGTACAAAGCTAGAGGTTGCGATAAGGCGCCCGCGCGATTTTTCTGTCTCTTATCTAGCCCCAGCCTTGCACCTGCTCCACGAGTGGTAACTTTAGTGCACTACTACTACAGTGTACTAGAATACTTGGGTAGTGTTGGGACCGGAGCGGTTCGGCAACTGGAGCTCGTGAGCGCGCGTGTATTGACAGTTCGTGGCGGCGCTGTGGTCGAGTTATCCGGAAACAATCGCGCAGCCCGCCTTTTTTTTTTTTTTTACTTTGAGCGGTGCACGTGTCGGTACCACGATTTTATACACTCCGTTTCACCTTATGTTGTACCACAGCGAAGGCTAGAAGCGCGAACTCATAGCGTTGGCAGCTGCCCTTGGTGCACGAGAGCTCGTGCCGCCGAGATGTGCCCTAGAGCAAGGAGCTCGTGCTTGTAGCCTTTCCTGTGGTACGACACAAGGTGAAACAGAGTATAGTTCCGTGTGTTTTTCACTTGAAGCGGTGCTCGAGTCGGGACCACGATTTCGTAGTTCCGTGTGTTCGATCGTAATCTGCTTTGAATCTTGTGTTCTGATTTTGCGGATGGTGAACGCGTAAGGGTAGTGCCGAAATGCCGTCGGCGAAACGGCGACAGAACTCTTACTCTGCACCTGGTTGCAAAACGGACCTCATCCGAGTGAAAGGATTGAAAACGGCGTCCCTTTTCGGCGCTTCCAAAGGACAGAGCCAAAGGAGATCTTTGGGAGAAGAATCTGCAGCGATCGGACAAGCGTTTTGAAGAAACAACCAACTTAAAAGCTTCTTACTCCCATAATCGAAAAGAGAAAATGGCTACGTCCCAGGCATGTAAAATGTTGTAAGTTCATGCTTATGCAGAATATTTTTTTATTCTTAACAGAACTTTGCAGAATTAATTAATAGGAGGTAGTAGATACGTGTATGTCGTCTGCACTGTACATCCGTAGATCTCGGCGGATCCTACATGGGTGAATAACCGTAGCAATATTTTGATTACGTAGCCGAATATGGTAATTAAATTTTTAATGAACGGTTTAATGGGCCATGTTGCAATTGCAGCTTTAAAGGGAACCATTATTTAAGGCCAACCCAATTAAACGTGGCAACGGTTATTCACCCATTTATTGTCCACCGAGCCCTACAGATATAACGAAAGACGGCATCCACATATCTGCCACATCATTTTTTTTTTGTAAAACATGTAAAGTTCTGTAAAGAATAAAACAAAAACACCCTGAATGCCTGCGCGAACCAGATACGCCCGGCCCCTGTGTATCCATGCCCCATGTGTATCCTTCGAATACCCTGCTCAGGCGAGATTTACCTGGTTGTCAGAAAGCAGCTGTTGGTTAAATGTATTGTTATGAGCGTGTAGGTTTCAGATGGTTTTACCCTCAAGAGGATAATGCGCTGCATATTGTAACCATGTATGCGCTGTACATTGTAACCATTATTTCAATGCCGTGCTGTAAACTATTACAACTTTTTCCATGCCTGATCAACAAATGCTCTTGTTTTCTGCTCAAAATGATGTGAAGTAGTTGCTTGTTTTCTTTGAATGTTATAAAGCATTACTTGTTCAGCCCACGTTGTCTCAGTTTATGAACTTAAAAGGGCGACGCAACAATTTTTGTACTTTGCGCAAATACCGCTTAGGACGGATCCCTGACATTGATGACCTATGAAACACCCGTTCGTTTTCCACCCCACGCAATAGAAGTAACAGTAAAAAATTAAAAAGAAACGAGCAGCTTTCACCCCCTCAACTCGCAGCCAGAACAAGCGGCCACGTGATCTGGAACCGATTATGTGCCGCCAATGTTGATCATAGCCACGCGCTGGTGTTGGCAAGGCACAGGGCACGCGCTGAGTTCCAGACATTGTTATGGCTCGGCTATTGTCGTCGTTGCAGCGATTGGACACGGGCCACTACCCGAATGCTTCTCGAGCTAGTAATTATCACGAGCCCAAATCGAGTGCCCACGCAATGCTCTGGTCCAATCTATGAACAGCATTCAAATATCGTCATATGGGTGTACTGCGATCCCCACGTTACGTCATCAAATTTCGCAAAGGAGAGATTGAATGAAAATGATCGATTTTGTCCTTGAAATTACACCGCAACAAAGGAGTTTCTTGGCCAGTGGCGTTGCGTGCGAGTATCCTTGAGTCCCACTAGTGCCAGTAAGCTCGTGTAAAGTGAAAAACATTCCAACTGAATATCGTTGCACAGCTCCTTTATGTTCAATGTTAAAACGCGTGATAAAAATTGTCACGGCTTATAAGCCATTTCTTACAAGTGAACGTCGGGTGGTCCTCGGATGGTCGTGGCAGCCATGAAGAAATTAAAGATTCTCACCCCCTTGCGGCAGTCGCTTGGGTGGTTGGTCGCATAAATGAACACAAGAATGAGTGACAAGTGAAGGGAGCTGATTAAGGCCAAGAAAAAGAAGACGGGCAGAAAATAAGACAGAAGTTAACCTGGGGTATTAAAAACATACTAAAACAACTACGGACTTTAGTATGTGCCGTTTCGTTCCATTTTAAAATAAGATAAGAAAAAAAAAAAGTCTGCTTCCGAGTTTTAGATGTCCCTTTCAAATATCTAATGTTCGGCCTTTGCGACCAAGGAAATGGGCATTTCATTTAAAATGCTCACCATCCGACAAACCAAAAGTGGCAGCTAATTCTACGCTGAAACAACTTGCAATCCGCTTCTTTAAGGTCGCAATTGTTTTTATGTAAAGGAAGGGTAATGTAGCTTGTACCGTCCGTTACATTGAAGCATCATGTTGCTAACGATCGTGCCGCAGCGTAATTGATAATAATAATAATAATAATAATAATCTTTATTGGCCCAGGAGAGCCGTGGCACCGCGGAAAGGCGACAGCCCGTACCATGGAGGCCCGCGGTGCCACGTCTAGTGATGATGATGATGACATGATATATACAAGGGGAGGACGACACGGTCTTCACCATGCGTTGGGGCTGGGAGAGCCCTGGCGGTTTGATGGTGCATGATGAGGACGACTGCTTTTCTGATCCGCCGCACGAGTCTTGAGGTTCGGCGGCGGTTCTGGCCAGCAGGCCAGCGAGCCAAGGTGACCTTCGGCAGGCTGTTCTATGCACGTCCTGGATGGTAAAGCCCTGGCGGTTTATGGTGCGCTCGCTCGCTTCGTTGAAGGCAGCGGCTTCAACCGTACGACCGCTGGCAGGTCGTAGCTGTATCAGAAATCCTATGTGCACTCCACCAAAGCGGCACCAAAGATTCATATTTTCGCGCGTGCAGCCGCGCATGCGCACACCTCCTGGAAAACGCGCCGGTGTCGACACCTGTCGCGATCAATACCACGCGCTTCAGGCGAGCCTCTCCGGTCCCAACACTACCCAAGTATTCTAGTACACTGTACTACTACGCTTCTCACGCGCTCAAAATCTTTCTGAAAATGACTGATTTAGGGGTTTTCGATGACGCAGAGCAAGTTTCTGAATTGGAACCATTGTCTATTTTCATTTATTAAAAAGTTGTAATTAGAGCGATGTTCAAGGTAATTAGCCAACTGATCATTACCGATTACGCCCCACTACTAATGTGTCCCCTCGGCCCGGAATAAACTCAACTCTACAAGGCGGATAATGTACGTTACACGGCTTGTTTAACACAAATCTGTTAAGCCGTAAAAACAACACCCTGTATATATATATATATATATATATATATATATATATATATATATATATATATATATATATATATATATATATATATATATATATATATAGATAGGGGACGTAGAAAAAGAACCAGGAGATTTTTTTTATATAAAGTCGAATAATAGTTTGTTTTCTACCGTCACCCTGATCTCTGCTTTACCCTCGTGAGACATGTTATATATATATATCTATATATTATATTAAAATATCGCATTAGATAGAACTTTCGTGTATTTCAAACATGTGTATCTATGAAATATTGTTGCAGCTGCTGCGTGACGAGACAATTGTTGTATGGTTTTCTTATATCTATGTTGTCTCTTTAAGCTGTCGAACTGAATTCGAGGGGCAGAAGCGCTGTCAGTCGCCATGCCTTCTTTTCTACCCCGTCATCGGATACCATCCTCAACACAAATGAATAAAATAAATAAGAGGCTACCGCAGTGAAAGCACGTTTATATCAAAATCTTGAGAACAGTGGATTCAGAAAATCATTGCTTAGTACGAATGGCTATAGATCGCAGGAGCTTCCTTGCTAAACTTTTCCTGTGATTTTGTAGTGACCTAGGGCTGAAACAACTTCCCTTTGGCCCTACACGCGACTAATACCTTTCGCTTTGATTCTCGGACATTCCAGCGTTCAAACGAAGCTGGAAGGATGCGAAAATTATATGCGAAAAGTTATATCGACCTTCCAACAGGTCTGGGAACTCCAGTACCGCTACGGAAATACGACTGATGCTGTCTCATAGGTGCTAACATTCAGAGGAAGCTTGCGCCAAAAGCGTACAAGGTTTCATTCCTTCATATCTTCACGTTATATCTTCGTCCGGAGAACATGAATAACTCCGAAATCGTCGGCAAGCATCGGCACATCCCGACTACCACGCACCAAACCAACTCGCCTCAACCAGCTCTGGCCAATGGCGTCTTACCGATTACGTCACGGCGTTTGTGCAGTCACATGACAACTAGTAATTTTTGCGTACAACATATCGGCAACCGGGTAGGGGTGACACTTCCGAACCTCCGACGTGCGTGTGCAGCGTGGAGCACGCAATGCTAACGCAAACACACAGCACTTGCGTTTGCTCCTATACTCAATACTAACACTCTCTAATACCCGATTATGATATGATATGGACGGCCTCGGGCTGCGACATGCGGACACGCCCGGCCGCCTTACACGGCATTTTTTTTCAGCGTACTACTCGTAGCCTGAGACGATCCCTCTACAGCCATACTGCTAGCGCCGAGGGCCATGCCACGGGTCAACGAGGCTTCGCTAAAGCCCAATCTGCAAGCCGATTTTTTTTTTTTTTTTTTTTTTGTTACTGGGCTTGGGTACCATGTTTTGGTGTCGGGAAGCGAAAGGTCAAGATAAGAGAAGTGCATGACGCAGAGTCAGTTGTCCTTGTTGTTTAGTCAGAGGATACGTTGGTGAAAGTGGCATCTTGGTGTTCTCAGCATCCTCGCCACTGGATTTATCTCGCTTCGGCGGGACGTCCTGGTAACCGGCTCTCCCATCGCATGACCACTGTCTACAAAACTCGTTGCGTGACACTTTCAAGGCGGAGCTCGGTGCCGACATGCGGAACGCAGGCCGCTTACCACGCATTTTTCTTCAGGTTGGTCGTTCGTATAAAACTGTCTCTCGCCACAAAGGTAGACGTGTTTTGTCGGTACCGTGCCCCTTTGACCTTGCCATGCGTTTTTTTTATTCAAACTCTATTTATGCTGTTTCTGTTGTTTGCTTCGTGGCGTCTATTGTTATGAGAATGTTGCTGATTGTTTCTGGAGATGTTGATGTGAATCCAGGCCCATTTACTCAGGAACAGGTGCACAGAATGCTGGAGGTAATGGAAATGCTGCCGAGCATTAAATGACGCAAGAAGCGCTACTAACAGAAATACAACCATCAAACAAAAGCAGATAACAGCAGAAGAAAAGCTTACGTCACTTTCTATGACGCTTGATTCCCTCAAAAATGACGTTGCTCATTAAAACAACTTGAAACTGAAGTAAAAAAAAATGCAAGCCACGACGACGGCACTTACTGAACAGTTGGGACAATTAGCCACCAGTCACGATGATCTGGAAAATCGCTCCCGGAGAAACAACTTAATTTTTTATGGCGTTGCCGAGGGAACAAGCGAGACGTGGGAAGTGTCGGAAGCAAAGATTGCGCAAGTGTGCGACGAACTGCGCGGATTTAAACTTGAGGGTGCACATGTTGAACGTGCTCATCGTCTCGGCCGGTTACAAACAGGAAAGTGTAGGCCAATCATTGTGAACTTTTCATCCTTCAAGATTAAACAAGGAATACTGTCTCAAGCCTTTAAGTTCAGGGACAGCAGAATAGCAGTTGGAGAGGACATCTCTGATAACGTCCGTCATGAATGAAGGAAACTTCTAGAATTTGCAAAATCCCAAAAAACTAAATTCCAACTGCGTTTTAACAAACTGGTTATTGGTCAAAAAACCTACTATGTTGACCCAACAGACATGCGCGTCAAAGAAAAAGCTGCATAGCTACCGGCCCGGCATCCCTTAAATCCTGTAGTCAAGAGGACCGAACTCGTGAGCGAACATGATGTATTACTTCTGAACTGCCGAAGTATTAAAAATAAAGTTGATGACTTCGCAGAACTACTTGATTTGACTAGGCCTAGTATAGTAATAGGTACAGAATCTTGGCTTGATGAAACGATCAGTGACGCGGAAGTGTTTCCGTCTGATTATGTTGCTTATCGACAGGACAGGAACAGCCATGGCGGTGGCGTATTTCTGTTGATTCATAGCAGCCTACAAAGCATCCCCATCGATTTTTCCGAATATTCATTTGAATCTGTCTGGTGTAGACTGTCCTTGCGTGATGGTAAAATTTTTCTGATCGGTTCCTTTTATAGACCACCTGCGTCTAGCGACGAATGTATCCAAACTTTATCAAACGCCCTGTCCTCAATCTCGTACGATTATCTTCTATTGGGAGGGGATTTCAATTTTCCAGACATACGCTGGGACGAGGGGATTCCGGTTACCTTGATCGCATCTGCGCAGTACAGGACGTTTGTGAACTTTGTTTCGAGTTTCGCTTTACATCAGCACGTTGCATTTCCTACGCGCTTAGATGCTAGGAGAAATAGTACCTTGGATCTAATATTCAGCAATGATAGTTCTATTGTGTCATCTGTTTCCACCCTTCCTGGTATGAGTGACCATCTGACAGTAGTCGGGAAAATAAAATGCGCGAAGAAGCAAACGGCAAGTATGCCCCCGAGGAAAATTTTTTTCTACGATAAAGGTGACTACGCGAGCATAGCTGACGAGCTTTTTAATTTTTTTCCTTCATTTACAGAAACCAGTATCGGTGCTGATGTAGATATATTATGGATTATGTTCAAAACCAAGTTGAAGGCACTTATTGATACTTATATTACCTCAAAAGTCATCACACCAAGAAGATGGAAAGATAAGCCATGGGTAAACAAAGAGCTAAGAACGATTGCTAATAAAAAAGAGGCGTGTATATGTGAAATATAGACAAAATGGCAATCCTAGTTTTTTGGGCCGTCTAAAGGAGCTCACTGCACTTCTTAAGAGTAAAGTGTCTTACTTTAAAACTATATATCACAATTCCCTCGGTGAAAGGCTAAAACGAAACCCGAAGGAATTCTGGAAGTGCGTGAAAACATCAAAGAAAGACGTGACAGGCATTCCTCCTATCAGCGATTCGGGTCGGTTAGTTGATAACGATAATCACAAGGCGGCCCTCTTTAATAGTTATTTTGAATCTGTATTTTCGTCACCTATAGACCTTTGCAGAAATCTCCTCCTGCGCGCTGCCATCTTTGTCTGCTGGGCTGTGGAACGCCTTTTGAGCATGCGCTGTTGATCTGCTGCGCTGTATATCGGACGCTGCGCATGCGTCCACAGCTCAGTGACTCAGCATTTTTTGCCCGGTCGCTTCGTTCGAGACTACCGCTGGAAAGGTCTATAGTGGGTGCCCTTTCCCCCGTTTCCACAATCTTAGAAGATAGCATGCCTGACATCGAACTAAGCCAGGACGGCATTCTGAAACTGATAAATGGCTCGAATGAAAACAAAGTTACCGGGCCGGACGGAATGCCTTGCCGCGTACTAAAAGAGTGTTCTGGAATTTTGTCATTTTTCTTGCACGTGTTATTTGATAGATCATTGTCCTCTGGCAGCCTGCCCAAGGAATGGAAAACTGCCCATGTTGTGCCGGTTCACAAAGGCGGGAAAAGAAACAAAGTAGAAAACTATAGACCTATTTCCTTACTGTGTGTATGCTCTTACAGTAGCCTTGCGAAACATCTTGCCAGAAATAATTTTTTAATTCCCAATCAGCACGGATTCAGAAGTGGTTTTTCCTGTGACACTCAATTAGTAGAATTCTATCACGATATCGCTTATTCGTTTGATAAAAGTGTACAGGTAGTCTGCATCTTTCTGGATTTCCAGAAAGCATTTGACATGGTCCCTCACAAATTAATTTTGCAAAAAGTGAAATTATTGAACGTTCCAGACATTGTTTTTAACTGGCTTACCGACTATTTAAAAAATAGAAAACAAGCAGTATTGATTAACGGAGTAACGTCAGCTTACTTAGATGTAACGTCGGGCGTCCCCCAGGGGTCCGTGTTAGGACCGCTTTTATTCTTAATATTTATAAATGATATTTCTGCAGAAATTAGATCCAACATTCGTCTTTATGCGGACGACTGTGTCCTATACAGTGGCATCAAGTCGGAGGCAGATTGCCTGTTGCTGCAAGAAGACATTGATCGCATTTCACGATGCTGTGCTCAATGGAAAATGAAGTTAAATACTAACAAATGTAACCTGATGACTTTCACCAGGAAGCTTCAACCAGTTAATTTCTCATACATGATTAATGATGTTCCGCTAGCCAAGGTGGAAGCAGTAAAGTATCTCGGCGTGCACTTCACTCCCAATCTTTCTTGGAACTCACACATAGACTTCATCACGGCTAAAGCAAACCGCCTGATACATTTTCTAAGACGGAACTTTAACAAATGTCCCCGGAATGTAAAAGCAACCATGTATATTTCTAACGTAAGACCAATCCTAGAGTACGCCAGTGTTTTGTGGGACCCAAAAGAGCGCTGTCTCGCAAACAAACTGGAGCAAGTTCAGAGCAGAGCAGCTCGATTTGTTACAGGAAATTATAACTACAGAGAAAGTGTTACTGCTCTTAAAAACCAATTAGAGTGGGAACCACTATGCTCAAGAAGACGACGACTGCGCTTGAAGTTTCTTCACGCAATATATCATGATCGTACGGGTATTAGTAAACCGGAGTTCATACAACCACCTCACTTCATCTCTCGAAGATTGGACCACATCTAAGAAAATAAGAGAATACACAGCCAGAACCAACGTATTTAAATATTCATTTTTTCCTAACACCATAAAAGAGGGGAATGAACTTTCCGACGAAACTGTTTCCATCGTGTCCGAGTCTCCTTTTTACGACAGACTACCGCGCGATGGTTGGGCAGGCTGTCATGACTGAATAGAATATAATATCTCCTTTACGTTTACCTTCTCTTGTGGAAAAGGTGTCGGGTTCTGTGAGCACTGTATTGCACTGTTTTGCGCCTTTTGTATTGTAATGTTAAAAATTTCTGTGATTTTTTTTTTGTTTCTTTTAATTGTGGTTGATATGATTTGAGGGACTCGTGCCTCTTTTTGTACACTCAAACGTTTTTTTTTGTACACTCAAACGTTTTTTTTTTTATTTTTTGTTTTTTGTCTCGTGTTTGGCTGATACTGTGCAAGTGTATATTCACCTGCGAGCTTGTATTTTTGCTTATTTGTACATTGTGTATTCTAACCATGTCATCTTATACGCAAATGTACTCTCCCCCCCCCCCCCCTGCTATAATGCCTCTGGCGCTGCGGGGTAAACTGAAATAAATAAATAAAATAAATAAAATACGCATGCGCAAAGGCACCGACGGAGTAGCGGGTATTGTTGCCGAACTTAACAGAACGATCTACTCAAAACTCCCTAATGGGTCTTACCTACTTTAAAGAAATCACAGATTTCAATTTCTTAAGTGTCGTGTTGCAATATGGAGAAGAAAAAAAAAATGTGCTGAATGGCAATTTTCGTTTGGGTGAAAATACTGGAAGAATTTTATTTACAAAACAAAAACAATCTGAATTCGGCAACCTAAGGCCGGCATTTCGCAGACATTACTCACCTACTTGGATAAGGTGCCGACAGTAACGCGACGTGAGGCCCAAGAGTATCGGTGTGCCTTGGCTTGAGAGTGGTTCCAACTCCTCGATCGAAGTCACGTGGTTCATGAACCGCGTTTAGGATAGAAGCTGCAAGAACATGGCAAAAGCGCAGAGCGTTGCCATGCTGCGCTCAACCTCTCTGACCGCTGTCATCGTCGCCACTTGACAACACGCGCATGCGCCCTTCTACCCAATTGTTGCTGGAGACGTAAGCCATTAAATTTGCAAACGTTATTCGGGGTTCGAGTTACTTTATTGTTTTATGTTTAGGCTCTCTAGAGAGGATTACAGAGCCTAGATCAAAAAGGAAGGAAGAGCAAGCACCATGCCTAAAAGCGGATGCTTTCTGCGCAGAAGGAGTGCTTGCAGCACAGGTTAGAAACTGTTCCAAGTCCAGGCCAGCTATCGAGGATCCGGTGCTTGGACATCGGTCTAAGCACCACATTCTCTATAGTTCGACTAGATTTGAAACTTTTGCACACAAAAAAAATTAGGAATAGGGGGGAATAGGGGGGAGGTGATCTCGGCTTAGTAACTGTCTATTCTAATGTTGAGTTTATTTTAAAAGAGGGATAAATATATTATTATACCTCGCAAATCGTGCATTGCAAAGATTCGCACCACGCTGAGGAAGCTTTCGGGAGATCGTCTGTGTAGCCAAAACCTGGCTCTGCAGCAGCAGCGGTAGAAAACCTAGATTGTAGAGAGGGTCCATCTGAAACCATGGGGACCATTTGCAATTTAATGGCTGAAAAAGGGTTGATAACTGGGCTAGTTGGTAGTTAGACATTTGACCGGTTTTAGCGCACACGTATGAAGAAGAGAGAAGAGACAGAAAAGAGCGCTACTCACAACTGTATTTACAAAGATGAAGAAAAGGAAGAACATCGTCAAGATCCTCATAAAGATGAGAAAAGAAAGAAAAGGAAGCAGAAACATAAAACAGGACTATAAAACACAAAGTCGGGTGTTCCCTCGCGCGCACAAGCTTGATACACTGGCTTTGATTAAACACCAAAACCTTCGTTGGCCTTAACGTTGTCGTGGTGCAGGGTGTATTTGCATCAGTCTTGGCTCGCGCTGGGTCACCTTTGTCAGAGTTGAAGAGGAACACCTCATCCGTGGTCGGCTGTCGCTTGGTCATCGTGCCAGATGTCTCGCTGCTCCCATGACTCATGCGAGTTCCTCATTGTCCGTGTTAAAAAGTCTGTTTCCTTGCTTGTTAAGGCGACCGATGCAACACTAATGCATTTATTAGCAGCGGATATGATGTGGAAGGCTTCCACAACCTCGCGGGTCAATTTATCTTTGTGCCGCTCTAGGGTTACTGTTTCCCCGAACAGCGGATTGCACTTGCACTCTTTACAATGTGTAGCGAGATGGCCTCCCACTGTGGCTCTCAGAGAATAATCATGCTCGCGAAGTCTGTCATTAAGACATCTGCCTGTTTGACCTACTTAGATCTTGCCGCACGAGAGTGGAATCTTATATACCACGCCTGAAGTGCACGGCACAAAAGGTTTAGCATGTTTTTTAGTGCACCTGTGTCTTGTGGCTCTATAGTCAACTCGCTAGCCGAAGGTGCCACAAGACACAGGTGCACTAAAAAACATGCTAAACCTTTTGTGCCGCGCACTTCAGGCGTGGTATATCAGATTCCACTCTCGTGCGGCAAGATCTAAGTAGGTCAAACAGGCAGATGTCTTAATGACAGACTTCGCGAGCATGATTATTCTCTGAGAGCCACAGTGGGAGGCCATCTCGCTACACATTGTAAAGAGTGCAAGTGCAATCCGCTGTTCGGGGAAACAGTAACCCTAGAGCGGCACAAAGATAAATTGACCCGCGAGGTTGTGGAAGCCTTCCACATCATATCCGCTGCTAATAAATGCATTAGTGTTGCATCGGTCGCCTTAACAAGCAAGGAAACAGACTTTTTAACACGGACAATGAGGAACTCGCATGAGTCATGGGAGCCGCGAGACATCTGGCACGATGACCAAGCGACAGCCGACCACGGATGAGGTGTTCCTCTTCAACTCTGACAAAGGTGACCCAGCGCGAGCCAAGACTGATGCAAATACACCCTGCACCACGACAACGTTAAGGCCAACGAAGGTTTTGGTGTTTAATCAAAGCCAGTGTATCAAGCTTGTGCGCGCGAGGGAACACCCGACTTTGTGTTTTATAGTCCTGTTTTATGTTTCTGCTTCCTTTTCTTTCTTTTCTCATCTTTATGAGGATCTTGACGATGTTCTTCCTTTTCTTCATCTTTGTAAATACAGTTGTGAGTAGCGCTCTTTTCTGTCTCTTCTCTCTTCTTCATACGTGTGCGCTAAAACCGTTCAAATGTAATGGCTGAAATCGGTCGCAGGTGCGCTTAAGCTTTCTCGTGGCAAGAAGAAAAGCAGGCGGAAAGGCAGAGGCTCTCGCGGACGACCAACACGTTCGTCACCTCTTCGGAGCTCGTATTGCGAACTCGGCCCGTAAACCATGTGACCCCAATTGAGCAGTTGGACACTCTTTGTAATAGAGATCCTCTCCATCACGCCGCCAACGCTTCCTTCATCTGTCGGCAACATATCCAAGGGGGCAAACACCCTCTGCGAAATGGCACCGTAGATTGCCTTCAGCAAGCTTTTTTTTCTCTTTCTTTCTGTAACGAGCCAATATTATTTATTAATCGTTTCACGAACAAAAAACGAATATACAACCGCACTATTTTACAAAATCGGAGCATGATAGCTTAAAAACCCGATGTTCGCGGTTTGTTTAGAGTGGCTTGTAATCATCTCTTTCACGCTGTAGACTAAACAGTTTAGGAATACTTGAAAGGGCTGTTTATTAAAGTTTTAAGAAGTGAACTTGGTTCTCCATATTATTCATTCATTCTATATTTGGATTTTCACCGGCAATGCCGGGTAGGGAGGCAGGGGCAAGAGGCATTTCTGCCTGACGGGGCCCCCACCCCCTGTACAGTTCAGAGCAGCACGCAGAGTACATTCGCCACGCTAAGAAATACACCAGCAACACATTCTATCACTAAAACGCCAAGCAACTTAAAAATAGCGATACAGTTAAAATAAAATTGTGATAAAACTGGAAACAGAAACAACAGCATCACTTGTCAGCCCTCAGTGGCTTCTAAAATGTTACAGTTACAGCAAGAAGAGACATAAAAATATGGACAGTTAAGGGTGAATATATTTCACGCAAAACGAAATTGTCACGCGAATGAAACAAACACATGGTCTAAAGTACAGTAAAAGACTCATTCCAGATCGGCAGGTAATAACGGCGATAAAATCGGAATCACAAGCAACATCAACACTTGTCACAGCCCTTTGTTGCAATGAAAATAACAGTCTGAACGGCAAGAAGAGACAAAATATTGATAAATTAAGTGGTCATAAGGAAAAAACATATATATATATATATATATATATATATATATATATATATATATATATATATATATATATATATATATATATATATATATATATATAAAGTATAAATAATTGTCTCGAAAGAAAGCTGCAAAGGTACCACAACGGGGGAAAAGAGGGAACTATTTTGATATTCCGGGCCCTTCGCTCCGACGACCAATCAGCGTGGCCCTCCCTTCATAACCCACCTAAAATTCGCGAGAGTTGTTCTCAATCAAGATTAAGCACCACATTCTCTATAGTTTGACTAGATTTGAAAACTTCGCACCAAAAAAAAAATAGGAATAGGGGGGGTGGGGGGCAACTTATCCATGACAAGTCTGTTCAGCCCATCTTCCCATTCTTTCGGTGACAAAAAGGGATTTGAGACCACGAGCTCCCGAAGCAGGCAGATACCTTTCAGCAGCGCGAAACGTTTTCAGGACGATGCCCGCATGGTTTGAAGCTTTGTGTGCGCAGCCATCTTGGTGGAGCGAGGGCACCCGTTTTTAAAGGCCCGATCTGGCCGAGCGCTCGCTTCAAGGTCTGCTTCCAAGAGGCAGCGCGAGTATCTGTTTCGAATACACCTAGACGAAAACACCGATATACTAGAATCTTACTCAGGGTGGAAAACACCTGCCAACCAGCTCTACGCGATATATAATAATAATAATAATAATGTTTATTTACGCGTGTAGTTCACCTGATAGTGAAGCGGGTCTGTCAAAGCCAGACAAAAGGCTTGTTGGACAAGACCCTACAGTTTGTGATAAAAAAAGCGTCCCCACACACGTAAACTTCCAAGTTCAACATACATCACAATATAAATGATGATGGTCACACAAGAACTGACAAGATTTAGTATATCGTTTTCAAAGGCCCGCTACCGCTACGGGCGCGCGCTTCAGGGCATCCATCGAAGTGGCAGCGCGAGCTCCCGGTACTAGGAGCCTGGCATAAAAACACGATCTACTCAACCTCTTGTACTTACTCCGACAACGTCTTGTACTCCTCAACCTCTTGTACTTACTCCGACGACAGAGCATGCCGAGGATCGGCAGTGGTGGCCGCGCCCTCGGTAGAGTGGAAGGAAGAGCGCTGGCAGTCTACTAAAACTCTGATTCTAATAAGAGCGAACAGGAACATCGTCCGTTCTTCGCGCAGAGTTTCACAATCGAACGCGGGGCGCCAGCGCTCGGCGTACGAACGCGTTTGATCAGTGAGTAGAGACAAAGATAGCTAGCCTCTGCGTTTACGCGCAATCCTTCTCATCAGAGCTCGGCACTCTAGCGCCACCGTACACCCTCGTCTCCTTCTCTTCCTCAGTTTCCCTCTGTATAGTATCCTTACAGTGACGTCACATAGTCAGACGTATTGGCGATTTGGGTGCGCCACACCGTACAGCTGCCATCGTGTTAATTCTGCAACAAACATGATAGGCTCTTTGGTGCATGAAAGCCTAGGTTCCACTGCATGAATGGACGTTTCCGGTTCGAATGTTAGCGGGTGGTTCATAGTTTGGGGTTAAAATTTGCGTCACGCCTGAGGCACTCTCTTTCGAAATTGGCTATAGAAAGTAGAATGCTACTGCGGCACTGAGACAACTGAAGCCTTGTTACAGTACCGTTTCAAGCTCTGTTTCTTTTTGCGAGGACTGCGAAGGCTCATTTTAGTTTGCCTGTTCGCCACGGAGTGACCATAAAAAGTAAGAAAGCAACTGGAAAGATCTAAAGTGTTATTTGGGGTTCTCGATGACCGGTCGTTACTTGAATGACCTGCGCCGTACCCCGCTGACCAAGCGTAAGTCGAAGACGGGACGATGTAGTGCAAGGACACTATTGATCCTTGTGGGTGTACGTTTTGGGAGATTGGGGAAGAGGATAGAAGGGGTCGGTTGACAAAAAAAAAAAAGGTAATAAAAAGTCGTCACTGTCACCAATGGGTCGGGCCCAACTGACACACAGCGTTTTTATTGTTGCCGTTGTTGATTTTTTTTAAGAATCGTGATACTCACAAAACATAAATACGCAAAAATTTCATTTACTATTATATAGCTGTAGAAAGATAGCAGGGGGAAGAAATGGGCTAAAGTTCCGATTCTACAATATGTTTATGCTTAAGAAACACAATAAAAAATAATATTAAAGAGTGGATGGAAAGAAAAGTTTTGTCGATTTCTTAAGTCTTGGATTTGTGGGAAATGTTGTCTTTTAATTTGCTCTTCCAGAACAGGAGGCCTAATCCTTCAAGCGTAGCCGGGTCTCGCTGCATTGTTTGATGAACAGCGCCATATCGACCACTCTGAAGCAGTCGGTTTAAAAAAAGAAATGAAACGGATCGATTGTTAATTATTTGCCGCTGTCAAAAAGTAAAATGAAAGATGACGAAAACCGGCGAGCGCCTTCTCGAATGTACGCCTCCCTGCTGCTTGGTAATTCTCAAAAGTATTCCAGTGTAACAAAAAGAAATGTAATTTAAAAGAGCAGCTATATTTTTTTTAAGGATACGCATAAGCAATGTGTCATGTGCGTAAACCTCCGTGAAGAAATGAATTTGCTGGCTCCCGCAATAATCTATTACATCCCTGCATTACGCGGACGTTGGGTGCAGTAGTTGTCAGATGTTCAAGAGCATCATTTCCATCAAATGTATGGAATACGATTGCTAATTTACTTCAAGAATAAAACCACTTGCCCGCGCCTCTATAGTACAGTATTTTCCCGTCTATGAGTCGATTTTGGATAAACTGTACCCTCTATCAACCACTGTTTAATAAAAAAAGATGTTGGTATATATGTTCGCAATTTTGTCAGGGTGCGGCCGGAAGGACCAACACATTTCGCACTCTTTCGAAAATTTGAACTTCAAACATACATACCTCAAATTCGGCACGCGAACGTAGTTGTGCAAGAAGTTTTATGTTCATTTTGTTCAGAGCCTAATGTCAGAAGCGGTAGTATATTAAAAATAAAGCACAAAAGGAGGTTGCGCATTTTCTATGCCTTACACGGATTTTCGTCTTCAGCACACCGGTTTGTGAGCTTGCTCCCAGGTGGTCATTTTTTATATATTGCATTAAAAGTTATATTGATCGTGGTTATCTCCCTTTTCGCCAGCCTCTGTTATAAGATTTGAGCGTTATTGCGTGCAGCAAGCCATTCGGCAACCAGTTCAAAAACCAGTGTGCAGACTACAAACAGGTTGGTATAGGACGTAGGAACTACACGGCATCCGATTCAGGCTTTTGAAGATGTCACTACCTCAAAACGTAGCTCTAAAAATTGACATAAAACTTGTGGCAAAACAACGTTCGCGTGCCCAAATTCAAGTACATGTACATTCGGAATTCGAATTGTGCAAGGCTTGCCTGATGTGGTCGTCCATATGGCGGCACCATGTATATGACGGACTTAAATACTTATTTAATCTGCGCGGCGTAACTGCATTCAAAAATCCGCATGTTTGTGTTATGATCGCAGTACACAGGATGTCATTTGTAGGTTTTTACAGATTTGCTTCTTAAAGGCCAAGAAAGATAGGCAAATGCAGTCTGTTCACGTGCGGTTACACGTTATAGGGGACACAATGTAGCAGGCTAATTGTTATTATAAACAATGTGATTAACAAAAACAATTAGTTCAAATAAACGCGTGATTATAATTAAAATCTTGCTAAGCATCACCGGAAACCACTAAATCAATAACTTTTATAAAGATTTAGAACATGTTGGAAGCACGGTAGCGCGCTAAATTTATTACTCGTACAAGAGGAACAAAGCTGTCGGCGTGAAAACGCGAATTATAGGAAAGACGGAATAACCGCGCGGGCGCATTCTCTCACCCGCAGCTTTGCGCCCGTTGCACGAGCGGAAGATTTAGTCACCCCCGCTCCTCCCGCGTGCTTCAATTCTGCTTAAAATTTAGTGATTTGTTGTTCTCGATGACGCTGAGAAAGTGACTAATTAAAAAAAATTAAGTTTGTTATCGCTAGTTGAGAAGTTAATTAACAATATTAGGTAATTATATAGTTCGGAAAGAAAGAATAAAAACACTGAAATGGACGAGGGACAGGTACTCACAGTTATTTTGAAATGAGTGTGAGTGTCTGTCTCTTATCCATTTCAGTGTTTTTATTCTTTCTGTATGAACAATAGTTTCTACAACGCTCTCTGCTTCGTGTACTTAAAGGAAAGCTGAAGAGCTTTTCGAAAAAAATGTGTGAATGGTTGATTCTGACATGTTTGTGCCTGCTGAGTCCAAATATCACAACCGATTGTACCAAAAATAGTCACTAAACACAAAAAAAAATCGAAGAAAACAGAAGCGATCGTCACTTTGGCGCGCCATTGGCTAGTCACGCGTGACGCGCCACTACGTCATAAAAGGTCCATCTCAATTCTTGCTTGCCTCTGTCGCTTGCGGAAGTAGTCGGGCGCCGAGGCTTCTGCTCTTGTATATCGTATTCGGCTTCTGATTTTTCGAAATCTTTTGGCTAATCCGAAACGGGAATAGGTTCAGAGGACCCTCCGCGTGACAAAGCACGTGTTCCAGTCGTTGGCAAAGAAGAAAAATTACCCTTCGCTGCATTACGGGCAGACACGATGAACCGCTTGCGTCGACGCGACATGGTCGGCTTCTAACGTTCTGGAACATACCGTCTGCTACTTATTGTAAAGTAAAACGTAGACAATAAACGGAGCGCTATTGACGGGACGCGTCAGGCCGGATTAGCGTGACCCTACTCAAAACGGCCGTCAGAGGACAAGAATTCGCCACACATCGGCCTTCATGCTTGGCAGCTGCTGGACACGTGAGCGTGCAGGCTGCATTGTTCACCAAGGCTGAAGTTGTTTGAAGGGATATGTATAATCGGCTCGGAGCGGCGGGAGAGCTTTCCCAGAGATGAGACGGGTGATGAGACAGGGTCTTCGTTGTGCCACCGCGATGTCCTTGCGTACTACGCGAATAGCTCCACAGAAGGTCTAACCTTGTGATAGCGGTACGCTCTGCTGCGGTTCGTTTTTTTGACACCAATTATTACGCAATCACAGCCTTAGAAAAAGCGGAAATGTGTGCCAGGCAGCCTCACTTTCATGTCGAATTCGAGAAATCTTTCTGGGCCTCTAGATTCACACACACCTCCCAAGATTTGTTGACTGCATTAGACCACCACTAAGAACTATCATCGTCCGATCGGATTTATACGGCACAAAACACCATTGCATGGCACACGAACTTTATACGAAACAGACTGCGTAACTTGTAAAAAAAAAAAAAAATAAAAACTCAATTCACAACAGAATGTCGCATGCTTTATATCTCCAGAAATCGCCCCGCCCCTGAAGAGAAGATATGTACCCATGGAAGAAAAATTTAACAAAACTTATGTTTACATTGAAAAAATATGTGACGTCAAATAGTGTCAGCAACAGTAACAAAACGTCCGTGCCAAAAACAAGTAGCACCTTGAAATTCTTCCAAATGACTGGCACCGGAGTAGATTAAAAAAACAAAATAAGACAATCTCGGGTAACGCAATCGGTGCGGAAAATATGGTCACTTCAACAGTATAAATAAAAAACAAAGCTAAATCACTAATAGAAGGCGGTTTACGCAAAAGTGCCAGTGGAAGCCCACTAGTTGGCTACATGATCGCTGTTTTTCCTGTACGTTGCACACAACTAATAACGTAATAGCTTTTTTCTAGAACAGTCAACCTATATTTCCTACCTAGTGTTGTTTCCACTTTGCGTGTGTCATTTTAATTCGCTGAATTGCCTTCTTACTTTCAAAGATGGTCGGCAGAGCGGCGGGTTCAGGCGAGCCTTCTTCGGACCAAAAACCTTATATACATTTTTTTTTTTTTCATATGCGCCGTCCGGAACACGTTTCAAACAGAAAGCTGGGCATTCGGCCAAACTCCTCAGTTTGCATAGCGGGAAACCCAACCCTTTGAAATCTCGGTGAGTGTCTGTGTGTGTGTGTGGGGGGGGGGGGGGGGGATTGGGAGGGGAGGAAAGCGGAAAGAACAACTGCGACGAGCGCTGTTCGTGCTAGCCGACGGAAACACATGAGTACGGCAGGGTGCGGCAGCGCGAGTCAGTTGCTTCAGAGCCACGAGAGTTTCGCGAACCCGTGGACAAACAAGAGAACAATCAACACACCAGGCGATTGAGTCAACAGCACTACCGCTCAACGGATATAAGCAAGCGCTACACTCTAAGACAAGCCCGTGCATCCACTTTCCCGCACAACGCTCGAGGAGCCAATCACCGCACTTACGAAGGCAGCTCAGCGAAGGACGATGTAGAAACATATGTTTAGACCAAAAAGCCCAGTCTGAGTTAGCAATGCAAGCGTGACGTTTTGCATTGCGTAAAGGCGAATTGAAGTCAATTCTGAGATTGTCTATTTGTGGTGACAACTCAACCTATACTTCGTCTCAACCTGCGATGGACTAAAGGCAAAAGCTACGGACCGCCAGATCCAATCACGAGCCACTTAGAAATTGTGCGGTATTTCACTTCGATGCACGTATCGGTGCCCGCGTCTCGGACCACTGACGAGAGGACGGCTGGACAGTGGTTCAAATCAAGAGCACTGAGTGACTCTAACATTTTACATCGCAAAGAAAGCCACGACATATAGGCTCTTTGCAGCGTCGAAGCTATAGAAATGGTGCGGCGGTTTTAGATTCGAGCATTATTCGTCCACCCCTAATCAATGTTAAGCGTGTCATAGTATAGCGTTGAACGTGATTGGACCTGGCGGCCCGTGGCTTTGCCCTTTAGTCCATCGTAGGATGACACGAAGTATAGACGCTTTAAGCATCCCAACAGACCCTAAATCTCAATCGTGCGTAGCTTATTTCCTTCTTAGAAGCGTGTTCAAGGATCGCGACACGCCCTTTTTGGAAAGAACTTTCTCCCGAGTGAAGTGGTTGACAAAGGGCGCTTGTCGACGAGTTGCAAGCCATGGCTTCGTCCGCGGTGAAAAAGAGGAGTCTTATCTGAATCTGTACCTATCAGACTCCCCTCGAAACGAGTTAGAATAAAATCATTCGGAATCTACGCGTATTGTAGGGCTTTCATTGGTCCAAACAGTGTAGTCCGCAAAAAAAAAGAGTCCACAGGTTTTTCTTTTGCCCTGAGATGAATAGGCGGTTCTGTAGTATAGGACTTGGTAAATGTGAGAACTAACACATTTTAAACAATGCAAGATCAAAAACGACCTTTTCCGAAACTTTTTGCATTTTTTGGTCTCAGCATATGTTTCGGCATCGTCCTTCGCTGAATTGCCTCCGTAAGTTGAAGTAATTGGATATCCAAGTGTTGTGCGGGAAAGTAGACGCACGGCCTTTTTGTAGAGTGTATGCGGCGGTAGATGGACGACGGCTCGAAAAGTCAGTAGAGCACCCTACGAGGGAAGCGCGGCCAGCAGCGGCGGGGTCCCCCAGCGGGACCTTTTGGGACGGCAGCTGACGGCCTTCCTCCTCCCTCCTCTTTCCTTCTGCTTTGGAGGGCCGTGGCTTCGGCGCTACTTTAAAGGCGCATTTCCCGTTAATCCGCGCATAAAATGACCAAACCAATTTGATAACCGTGATGGCTGAAGTCTAGTAAACCAGATCTGGGTGTTTTTTTCTTATATTTAAAACCCCTTCAGCTTCTCTTTATTTATCCAGGTTGTTGCGATGATTCGCCCCTTTTGTTATCTCCCGCTGGAAGTATAACAGGCCTTTGTAGACCGCAGTGTAGCGTTTACGGCGTTTTTAAAACAAAATTTTTAAGTCTTAAAAACAAACTGTAGGCAAGTTTCAATAATCTCGTCAAAGAATCCAAGACTAATGGTTACACCCGTTGGAAAGTTACGCAGTTAAGGTCCATAAATACGGAAGATAATGCACATAAATCACACGGTTGAATAAAACGCCACCGACGGCAATACAAAATAACACGGCTGCTGCACGAGGAGTTACCGTAAATCCAGACACAATAACGTCGAGAAACTGATTTTAAAGCGACAGCTTTAAGGAGATAGTTGCGCAGAAAAGTCGGCGTCAGTTGGACTGGAAAATCCTGATTGGTCGATAAGTAATTAATTGCCCTAAAAAAATTTGAACAGTTTTAGGCGGAGCGGGATCGGACCCCCGTCCCTTTGGTTGCGAGCCAGACACGCTACTAACAAGGCCACGCAGACTTCTTTTCTTTTGGTCTTTTTATTATCTAGCGGGGTTTATATTTAGCTATAATCAAGCAGCGTTTATATTTAGCTATCGCGTTAAAGTCGAAGCTTAAGCTTCCTTCTGTACTTTCGTTCGGTCTGTTTAAAATGGGTTAGATCCATTGGATCCAGATGTATATCAAAACAAAATCGGGATAATTTAAGAGGACTGCTTCAGTAAAGTGTTAAGAAGCGGAGCTGGCTCTATATAAAACCTTAGTCCAGAAGCTTTTCAAGAAAAATATGTCAAAGTGTCCCACCGTGGGAGATATTCACAGCACGGGCCCTTTATTTCGCGAACCAATCATCGTGGACCAGAGTTCACGACCGATTTAGAATGCTCGAGACCTGCACCGAATCGAGATTCTCCACCGAGAGGCAGCGAGACCGGAAGTCGGTCTTCTCTTCGTTTCCTTTCGGGCCCTTATCAGTCTCACGGGTCGCCCGCCACGCGTAAAGGGTCGTTCTCTTCGGAGCAAAGCACTCTGAATCACACACTTCCCCCGCTGGAAGGGAATGACTTCTGCAGCTTCTGTTTTCTTTAACACACGCCTCCCATACACACACACACACAAAAAGGTACACCATCTTACGTATCGCTGCATTTTGAGCGGGAGAAACTTTCGCGAAAGCATTGCACTCCCGCTGAGAACCTAGAGCAGAGGAATTATGACCGGTGGCTGTATTCGTCGGAAGTCCAACTGTGCCAGTATGGCGAATGAGACGAGCAGACATTTCTGGTTTCTTGCCTAGGCCTTGCAGCTTACTGCGGCGACAGCCGAGACGCAGTACACTGGGCTCTACATCCAGATGCGCGCATGGGTGCACACATGGATGCGCACACAGGTGCACACACAGATGCACACACGGATGCACACAAACCATATTTCTACATTCGTGAATTTGCCCCTCTATTTTTAGCGGAAAAACGTATACCTTAAATTTACCGGGACAATATCTGCACAAGATTTAGGGGTAAGATTTGTCAGTTCAATTTATGGAGACAATTTCTGGGCAAGATTCCCGGAAAAAATGTACCGATATATTTGGCGGGACAATGTCTACACAAGACTCTGGGGGAACATTTATCATATAAATGTAGCAGGAAATTTTTTACCAAAGATTAATGGGGAAAATTTGTGCGTTATATTTAGTGGAAGAATACCTCTCGCTAAATTGAGTGGTAAAAGGTCTACGTTGAAATTATCGGGAACATTTACCCGCTGCGAAACGTGACCACTCACGGCTGGTACTGCAATGTCTCTTTCTCGAAGTCTCCCGTCGGAAAAAGGTGGTAGCTGGCAAAAAGGAAAGGGCGGGTAATCTAAGGTACAAGTAAAAGAAAATAATAAAGTCGATATTTATGTTGATTAGATTCGCTTGAAACCGACCAGCTCTCCCCACATTATTCATAACGAGGTCATTTTTTTTCATCTACAGCAGGGATTGCAGAAAGTCTCGTTCATTTCTGTTGCGTCCTCGAGGTCAGATGCTGGCTCCCAACCCAGCTTTCGATGGTAGTTGTTATATCGGATGTCTAAGATGTGACGTGTTGTTTTCGCCTTGAGTTCAACACCCTCGCGCTCGACGCACGTGTGCGTCCTTGAGCGTCTGCGCCTGCTCGACAAAGTTGTACATACGAGAGTCAGGTACAGACGAGGCCGACCTTTTGTACCTCTCTTGTGTTCGAAGTTGGCGGTGGTGGTGCAAAAGGGACGTAAACAGGCGGCTGCCTGTTTACGTCCCTCAATAAAGGATGTGATCACCTAAATTGCTTCTCTGCTTCAATATTACACTAGTTTCATTGTAAATTCGTTATTATCAACTCCTCTCTAGCTCCCTTTCACAAACGTTGGACCAAGCCTTGTGGGAGATCTGGCTGCGGGCGTGACATGTTGCACGGGTGCTGGCGTGAAGAAAGTGGCTTGCCAAGGTTAGCTCTCGCACCTTTTCCCTCGATTATGCGGAACTCCGTGAAACAGGTTCGGGTGAAAATGTGTTGCTTAATAAAAATCTGCGAAACGTCAAGCTTTTTCAGTCAGTTTTTCGCACTCGACCGTCGTCAGCGCCCTTGCAGCACTCTGTCTTCCCGTAGCGAGGGAAAAATAGAGATATGGATAAAGCGGCTCGTCCTCAATAAAATCGACATTACGTGAGCCGGTCGTTGAAGAAACGACTTTAGGATGAGTGGTATTTCGACAAAGACTTTTAGCGGGATTGTCTGACGGATGTTTAAAAGATTAGTATTGGGCAGCCTGACAGCATGATCGAAATTATTCCTCGCTTGTTTACTGCGTCAAAACACTGGCACGATGCTCTGCTCATCGCTAAGCCAGCATCCCCTAGAATAATCAAAACCTGCGAACTAGCATTTCGAGGTAATCGCAGTGAAGTCGAGCGCAGACACAAATTAGATACGTGTGCTGAGGCAGCGTCCGCTCGGCTGGACCCGGTGTCCAATCAGCGCGTCAAAGCGCGCTTGACTTCGGGCTCGGGTTCAATTCAACTGGTGGCATATAAACTTCAGCACCAGGAGTTTGTATGTGGGCGGTGTTCCTTACAGCCATTTCCATTGACCCGTTTTCGAGAATGACAGTCGGCGACCGTGAAGAGCGCGGCGAGTTTTACAAAGTTTTAAAAAGAGCACAAATTTAACGCCGAATTCACACTGGTGGTTGAACAGCGTTCGCAAAACGGTTGCGAAAGCGGTTGATTAAAGGGGCGACGCAATGATTTAAGTAATTTGCACCAATTCCGCTTAGAACATATTTCTGATGTTTCTGCCCTAGCAACACGTATTCGTTTTTGTCCCCGCGCAGTGAAGGCCGTAAAAAAATTAAAATAAAACAAGCAGCGTTCACCTCCTCAACGCGCAGCCAGAACAAGCGGACAAGTGATCTGGAGCCGATTATATGCCGTCAATGTTTATCACAGCCACGCACTAAGATTGGCGAAGCACAGGACACTCGCTGAGTTCCAGACATTGTTAGGGTTCGGCTATTGTCGTCATTTCAGCGAATGGACACGGCCAATACCCAAATGCTTGTGGAGCTTTTTATTGGCACAAGTCCAAATCGAGTGCTAACGCAACGTTTGGGCCCCGTCTATGAACTGTATTCAAATATCGTCACTGGGGGACTCTGCCGACACTGCGACTGAATCCCCTCCCCCCTCCCCCGGTACGTCATCCAAGTTTTGCGAAGGAAAGAGTGAAAGAAAACGCTCGCTTTTATCCTTGAGATTACACCGCAACAAATAGGTTTCTTTGTCAATGGCGTTGCGTGCGAGTATACATATGGCTCCTACTACGCTCCGTTCACCCTTAAGCTTAGCCTAGAAGCTCCGCCAATCAGCGTGAGCTCGCAGGCTTCTGCAGCGCTTCGGTTGCTCGTGCCTGCACGTTCGCACTTGTATTAGCAAGGGCAGAAAACTCGCGCTGAAGGCGAGGCTTCTAGTCTCAGCTTAAGGGCGAACTGGGTGTAGTGCCAGTACACTCGCTTTAAGTGAAAAATATTCCAACCTATAATCTTTGCTCGCCCCTCTAAATATCCGCTACGATTTCAGGCGCCTTAGATGATGAGAACGAGCGGATTTTCAATTCGCGGTTGCTATCCCCCCGCCAGTGTGAATGCACCTCACTAAAACGCATCCGTGCATTGCCGCGGGGTGAGGATGATAGCGGGCGTCGAGGCGGAGCGAAGATTGTGGTTGCGCTCGTCGCTTTCGCCACTTTATCAGCAGTAAAAGTTGTGATGCCGATGGTTTACAAATAAAACCTGTTAAGTAGATTTGAGAAATAAAAATGGGTAAAGCACGCCGAAGACACGTAAGATTGCTTACGTGTAGGAATGCAAAACCATTGTAGTCCGGCGGTGACATCACGCTCCCCCACAGCGCAGGCGTGGCACCCCCGCCGGCTTCACGGCTTCCGTGACGAGGCATCTGCGTTGCTGCGCTTTTCTTTGTGTTTTCTTTCCGAGGCTCGTCCGTTTTGACCTTGAGCGGCGCGTAGGTGCGGCGCCCCCGTCGGCTTCACGGCTTCCATGACGTAACATCTGCGTTCTCTGCTTTTATTTGTGTTTTATTTCTGAGACGCGTTCGCTTTGACATTGATCGGCGAGGGCTTGATGACGCATATTTATGGCCATCCTTCGGGTACAACGCCGACGCCTTTTCGCGTAATGGGAGATATAAGGCTTTCGCCCTATAACAGCGCAAAGGACGAGGGACCAGATGAAGAAACTCTCAGGCACGACGGCATTCATTGAAGTGGCTGTCGCTGCGTGCCGGAGTTTCGAAGATGTGAGGTTGTAAAACGTCACTTTGACCAGCTGACACGTGAAAGTCTTGAGGCCTTAGAAACAGCAAGATTAGGCGATGCCGGTGTCAACCGTTTTTTAATTGCCCTCTCAAGAAAAGTTTCAAGTTTTTAAGCTTCTTTATTCCTTTTCATACAAGAAGAAAGGTATACCTGGGGAAAAAGCAGTACAAAACTACTTGGCAGAGCCCTCTCCTCCCCCACAACAACAGCAGAAGAGACACTCAAAACGAAACCGCTTGGAAGAGTATACAATCAGATTTCTGACGAAACTAGTAAAGATAGTATTTTTTACCAGTTTTCAATCATATATTTCGCAATAAAAAATACTTTAACATTTAGACTAGCTGGTATCTTACCATCTGATTTCCGTAGTTTGTTGTCGAGCGCAGGACCGTCCAGGCGTCGGCGTGGCGGGTCGCATACGAGGTGTTTGGTGAGTGAAAAGAAGAAAGAGAAAGAAGATTATTTTCTGGGTGGTTCATCGCTGCTTTATACGCTAGGGCAAGTTTGTACTCATAATGGGTCGTGATTGGAACATTTCCTAATTTATTAAATAACGGTACCATGTGGTTGTCATGTGCTACACTACACAAAGTACGAATTACATTTCTGAAGTATGTGAACACGATGAACATTGGCCGAAGTTGTATTTCCCCATAGCAAGAAGCAGTAATTAAAACAAGAGTAGAATAAAGAGTTATAAAGAAGTGGTAGCACAGACTGGGGTATGTCTTTTCTATGCTCATAAATTATACCTACCATCTTCGATAGCTTTTTCGCTATCATCTGAACTGTTACATTCTATTGCATGTATTCATTAAACATATAATACCAAGAACTTTGATATTCTGCACAATTTCTATACCACGTGAGTCTAAAGAGAGAAGTTCATCTTCGCTAATTATCACCCCCTTTGACCTGAAAACAACAGCTTTAGTTTTATTACTATGTATCACTAGAAAGTACAGGACGGTTCCCTTATAAGGCTTTTCTAGAAATGTATTACCTGCCTTTTTAATGTCCGAAATATTGGGCCCTGCAAAAATATAGTTGCATGATCTACATTAATTATTATGTTTGCTTCATCATCAATGTTAGCTATGTTTTAATATACAGGTTAAATAAAAAAGGCCCTAAAATGCTGCCTTGTGGAACACCTGCATTACATTTTTTAGACTCAGAACGATGGAAATTTATTACAACACTTTGAAATCAAAACTGTAAGTAACTTTCGAGTATTTTCAGGGCTATTCCCCGAATATGATAAAGTTCTTGTTTTTGAAGCAGAGGTTTATGATTAATACGATCGAAGGCCTTTGAAAAATAGGTAAAAATTTCTAATGTAAGAAGTTTATTTTCAATATTGTTTAGAATTATTTATTTTCGGTTTAATAACGCTAACCTTATCGAGAACCCTCTGCGAAACTCGCACTGCCGGGGACTAAGAATTAAGTTTCTCAGAAAGAGTGTAAAGTCCTTTTCGAATTATTTTTTTCTCATCCTTTTGAAAATATAGGTAAAATAGAGACTGGCCTCTAATTACTAAGGTCATTCCTATCTTCTGCTTTATATACGACAGAAACCTTTGCTATCTGCATTTTACACGGCAAATCACGTCTCAAGATATACACTAAATATATGAGTTACAATAAAAGCAGTGTATTCTAGAAACTTTAATGGGCTTCATGCGAATGTGCTGAAAATCAGAACTTTTGCTGTTTTTGAGACTCATATAAATAAAAAAAATAAAAACTTTTTTCCTCGCTAGTTGGAGAGAGAAATATGCTGTAAGAAAGAAAGTTTACATATTTTGAAGCTTCAACAGAGTGAACGCTATTAACTAAGCTGACAAGATAATCATTACGCGCGTCTGTAAGAAAAACCTTTTTTTAATATTCCTTTTATTGGTAAGCTCTGTTGTTTCTCAAACTGACGTCCTTGATGTAATATTGAATTTAACTTCTTCCACAAAACATTCGTTCTGCTTTCATTTTGAAAAAGCAAATAATAGTATGACCGTTTGGCCCGCCGTAGCTCACTTGTTATCTTATTTCTTTGCCTTTTAAAGCTAAACTACACAACCTGATCTCCTGTGCGTGTAAATTTTCAATAAATCGCATATATTTTCTTCATCATTTATTATATGTATGTTGTGATCCATGGTTTTTTACACGTTTTATGAACTGTATGCTTCTTGTACTTAAATACACGATTATATGTATCGCAACACGTTTCACGAAAACTCCCGTATTCCTCGACTGCCGACACCTTAGACAGAACCGCACTCCAGTCTGTTGTGTTAATTTGTTCTTGGAATATTTGAGACTTTTTGTACTAATATTACGTCAATGAAGATTATGCACACAAGTTTTTTTGTGTTTGATATTATTTAGGGCTATAAACATTAAAATAAGGAGATGATCACTTATTGTGATCATCTGTGCTTTGCCTATACCGTGACTTCCGCTTTTTTGGGCGCACGATATTTTATGACTTCTCATAGTGCTTTTAAAGCTGTTTGTGTTTTTATAGGCTGTTCTTTTTCTTCTTTTCTTTTTTCGTTCTTCACTCCGCTTGTAGATATAGCGCTGTTTCGATCAATAAAATTAGTTGTGAGCTGCGCTGTGTTTTTGTATTTTTTTATCTGGTCCGTCGTCCTTTGCGCTGTTTTAAGTTTCAAATATCTCACTGCAACTAGCCTAAGCCTCAACGTTAGCTGTTAATCAGGTAAGAGACATTATTTTCCCGTGCCTAACTCACATATTTCATCTGCTTGCAAAACGGCGTGTTACCCAGGAAACTTCAACTGTATAAGTTACCGTTTTATACAAAAAAGGTACTAAAAATGAACTATGTAATTATAGACCGGTTTCAATATTGCCCGAGTTTTTGAAGGGCCTGGAAAAAATTGAGTATATCAAATTACTTTATATGCAGATAATCAAAGCCTATTAAGTTCATCTCAATTTGGGTTCCGCAGACGGAAGTTCACTGAATTTGTTCTTTTTAAACTGAAAGTATATGTTGTAGAGAATTTTGAAAACAAAATAAAAAATAAATAACTCTAGGTTTATTCAATGACTTTACAAAAGCCTTTGGTTATCTTGATCAAAATTTCCTACCTACAAAATTGGTAATGAATAGATTTTCTGGTCAATTGTCCCTACTTATTAATTCATATTTGTCTTCACGTCAACAATATGTGCATTTTAATGGTCACTCATCAGTAATAAAACTTATTCGGTCAGGCCTTCCACACGGAAGCATCCTCAGACCTTTCTTATTCAACCTTTACGTAAATGGCATTGTAAATATCAGCAAATGAAAGAAGGTTAATATTTATGCTAACAAAGCTAGTTTCCTGTATACTGATGATACCCCTTGGAATTCATAGATACTGCGAATGATGCGCTGGAAAAACTAGCGAGATGGAGTAAATATAGCGCTTAAGTAATAAACATAGAGAAGGCCAAGGCTATTCTATTTCGCCCAAAGAGTAAACATGTTGACATAAAAAAGGCCATTTGTTTAAACTTTTCTAAAACAGATTTAGTCTCTGCTTTTAAAACTTTGGGTATTTTTTTCTCAAAGGCTATGTCATGGGATGACCTCATTAATACATTATATCCGCATTGTCTAGTATTGTTTGTTTTATATATCGTAATGAACACATGTTGCAGCTTAAGATAAAGTTGTTAATACATAATTAATTATTTTATTTTCATATAACTTTGGTCATCTAGTATGGGGCACAACTAACTTTACTAACTGTAAAAAGAAATATTAACTTTTCCCCAAAAAATACCAAGATACATTTGCAAAGTCCCATTCGAAAATCCACCGGATTCACCTTTTACTCAACTAGGTGTAATAACAGTTTTTTATTTGTATAGCTGTCGCCTTTGAGTAAAAAAAAAAAAAGACTGGACACATATACATGTACATCATCTTCAAGATTTAACGAACTTGACACAGAAAGTACACTCATACCTAACGCGCATTCTGCAACCCTGTATAGTACCTCGATTTAAAATTACTGCCACCAAACTACAGCACGCACCCCAGCGACCATCCTTAACCACCTTCATATTGTCACGAATGACAAGTGATGAGGCGGCGAATAACTGAAGAAACTAAACCTTTAACGAAGCGAACTTGTGCCCCCCAAAAATAGAGAAAGGCTAGCGTCGCAGGCGTCGATGTCTGCGAGACAGCAAGACCATGCACTGGGACGAGACTGACCCCGACTCGCCCAGTGGAGCCCCCTCGTACACCCGCGGGCTTCTGGATTAATCGGCGTAGAAGATTCGGCGCGTAGAACATTCTGACCTCGAACAGACGACAAGGTTCTCGAATTTACCAGAACATTAAACTGATATAATAAATAAAAGACACGTAACTCCCTGGAATCAAACTCTGGGCCTCCGCACAAAAGCCAAGCGCGGTAAGCACTCGGCCACGCACGCGCTCGCTCGACGACGAGCGTGGCAATATGCAAGACATAAAACTTGACACGCTGTCGGTGGGCATCTTACAGGATATGAAACCATCTGCGCAGATTGGCCACGATTGAATGGTGCCTTTGCCAGTATTTCTGAATTTTTATATGCGTATATGCGAGTGTTCTTTACTGTACATTATTTTCATTTTGGTTTTTTTTTGAGTGATCAGAGGGAAGTGCTATTTTTTGTCGCAAAAACAATTATAATCTTTAATATTCAGCCACTGCTTTGCATATACCTCCTTGTCAATTCTATAAGCCTCTTTATTTCTGTTTAGTGTTCTCAATATATTTCTTTGTTCCTTGCACACTGTTTGTTGCTGCTGAAGTTATGGGGGCTTGACACTAGTCAAGCAGTTCCAACAGCTTTTTCTCCTAAGCCCCCACCAACATTGTACTTTTTGTTGGAAATAAACTTATTAGTACGTATTTCAAATCAGGCTCATAGACCACGTGAATCAAATGAAGTAGCCGCTTTCAAATGAAGGCGCTCCACAAAAGAAGAAATATTCCTTATCTTTAAATTCAAATCTCCTCCGAAAAACACGCACACACAAAAAAACAAATGCCCTTGGACAGCGACTGAAGCACGAATGCGTGCTGGCGACTTTGTGCCTTATTTCTGCATGGCGAAAGGACAACCAGATTACAACTGAACGCTGAGCGTTGAAAAAAAAAACGAAAAAAAAGAAAGAAATCAACTCGTGCACCCAGACGAGTTCCGACCGGGCGTAGGACGAGTGTTGACATACGCCGTGTGCTTCAAATCAGTCGGTGTTTTTTTAAGTGTGGGTGTGCTCTAATTGCGGTCGAGGTTTGGATTAGCCCGTATGCTCGCTGGAACTGAGATTGCAAGCGCTGCTTGGTTTCCATCGACGGGTTCAGATGTTTGCGCACCGGGGCGTGGGAATCGACGAGAACCGGAGTATGAATGTAGATGCTGGACATTGACAGAGACATCAGAAACCACTATAAGCTTGTCGGCGTGGAGCACTTTACACTGAACTCACATTAGACAAGCAATGCTGGCGGACAAACAAAATGCGAATCGTTAACCGTATGTCTTACATTTGATTCCAGGGTCCCACCGGCACGACAAGCACCAATTTACGTCGGGCAACAAATCATAGTCGGCTGTCTTAGACACGAATATTTTTATATAATATTGCGTGTTCACTTGTTTTTTTTCTTTTTCTTGGCTAGTTGGTGCCTCTGAAGAGTAAACCAAAATGTCACAGTGTGGCACCGGGGAGGAGAGTGTTTGTTGCTGGTCCTTCAAGGGAGCCTGGACTGAGGCACCCTGCTCATATTTTTAGATTAATAAAGTGTTTTCCCTTTCTCGCTCTCCCTCTCTCTCTCCCTCCTTTGAAGCGAGGCACTCAATGCAGACAGAAAACGAGGACAGCCCGTGCTCTTGAACAGGAGGCGTGTTGATGAGTTGATTGATACACCAAAGGTCGGCGGACAATGTTGGCTATGTGTTTCGTTTTTTGTAACATCCACCTAGGAAATTGGAACTACTATCTGGATTGAATAACGGTCTTATATGTGCCGATGCAAGTTTGTAATTGTATTATATTTTAACGAACTCCCAATGAATGTAATATGTTCTGTGTCCGTCATAATCATGCCACGTAGACATCACGACTTATTTTTGCAATGTACGGCAAGTGTATGTATTTAGAAAACTGCAGCTTTTTCATCCTCTACAACAATACGTCAACCACGAACAAGTAGTTCTATAAAAGGAGGAAAAGACGCGGACAATTTTTTTAAATATATCTTTGCAATGATTACCACGAGTGGTTAAAATTTATTGTCGGTATTAGAAAGCTTAAAGGCCGACGTACGCTTTGCGCTTTCCACTTTTGCCCACCTCCTGCTTTCCTATATCCTCTCTACTTTTTACCTTGCCCCAACTTAGCTTCCCACACAGCTTAGGAGAGGGGAGAGATAAGAGTATTATCTTCCATGCAGAAAACCGAGGTTGCATGTTGGCCTGTAACATGTAGTTAGACAAGATGAATGTTGTTTTAACAACATGTTTTTACTTGTAGCGGCAATGAAATTAATCTAAAAACTGCTCTCAGTACAGAATGCGTAGCATAATTAAATAGGCTTCGTACTACACATTGTTACTTCACTCAGTAGCTAATATTGCCACGCGCGTCGGCGAGCGACCGCGCGCGTGGCCGAGTGGTTACCGCGCTTGACTGTCACGCGGAAAGTCAAGGTTCGGTTCCAGTCAGCGGAATGTTCTTTTATTTATTCTTTCAACATTACGTTCTCGTGAGCTCGAGATCATTCTCATCTGATCGAGTTCCGAATGTTTTAGTCGTCAAACGTTCTAGGCCGATTGTTCCAGAAGCCAACGCGCGTATATAAGGGGCTCCGCGTGGCAATCTGCGGTCAGTTTCGCCCCAGCGTTTGATTCTGCTCTACGCCGAATTCGACGCCCGCGACGCTCTGTTGTTATCTTTCCTTCTCTTTTTATTTTTGGGCACAAGTTCGCCCCATTAAACGTTCAGTTTACTCAGTCATTCGCCGCCTCATCACTTGTCATTCGTGACATTTTGGTGGAGGTGCTGGGTACCGCATGTCCGTGCAGCGCAGCCCCCCGAGTTCCCGCAGCACAAGTCCGAACCCAAGCTCCCGAGGACCCAACGAAGACCAGATCGAGACACGATCGAGTCGCCGCATCAAAGGACTACACCCGGAACACGGACTCCTGCCACACAGGACCAATCAGCCAACGAGGCCGACAATGGACGACCAGCAGTCGCAGACCCCGGCCGCTTCTACTATCATTTACCTGCCCGTCGCACCCCGGACTCCGACGCCTTTCCACGGGGAGATCCACGAGTACGTTGAGGATTGGCTACAACAATACGAACGAGTGGCCCGCCATAACCAATGGACAGCGGAGCAGTGCCTTCAGAATGTCTACTTCGCTCTGGAAGGCACGGCACGCACCTGGTTCGAAAACCACGAAGCGTCAATTTCGTCGTGGCAAGACTTCGACGCACTTTCGCCAGCCAGCAGCGACGTCAGCGGGCTGATGAACTTCTTCAAGCAAGAAGCCAAGGGCCAAACGAGAGCGTAACGAGTTTCGTCGAAGACGTTCTCCGCCTCATGAACCGCGCCGACCCAAACTCTCCTGAAGAGAAGAAGCTGCGGTTCCTGATGCGAGGAGTGAAAGAAACCATCTTCGGAGGCCTTGTGCGGAACCCGCCTATCACCGTCCAAGACTTCATCACGGAGGCAACAAACATCGAACGTGCCCATCAAGCACGCACCTCCCACTATCAGAGACTTCATGGCTTCACTGCCCTCTCGCCGTACAGCAGCAACACCCCAGACATACGCGAGATCATCCGGAACATTGTCCGGGAGGAAATCAAGAAGCTCCTGCCTGCTACCCACCAGCCTGCTTCGGTGTCAATAGCCGAAGTTGTCCGAGAGGAGGTCCAGCGGGCATTCCAACCTGAGGCTCCTGCAAGCGTAGCAGCACCCGAAGAGCCCTCTTTGACCTAGGCCGCGGTAGCTCGTAGACCGGCGCCAGCTGCCCAGCAGTATTCGACGCCACCTCGACGTGTCCTACCAGAGCCACAGACGTTCCGACGTCGGGAAGGGCAACCCGAGTTCGTCCGCACTGAACACCCGACACCGAGGAAGACCGACGTCTGGCGAACGGCCGACAGACGCCCGCTCTGCTACCACTGCGGGGAAGCCGACCACATCTACCGCAGCTGCCCCTACCGTCGACTTGGGCTGCGTGGTTTCCACCCGAACGACCCACGCCCGAGGTACGGCGAACGCCCTTGCGATATCGAGGAGTACCTCCGACACTCGCCCTCTTCAGTGCCGTCTCTCCGCCGTAAATCTCGCTCGCCGTCGCCACGACGTTCAGCGTCTCCAGCGCCACGACCCCGCCGAGAGAGCCTGTCTCCCCTGCGTCGCCGGGAAAACTAGGCGCGGCAACGCCTGGAGGTGGCGTTGCCGAAGGCGACCGAAGTAAAGAGCCTAAAGAACGACAGAGCGCTTCCCCTCTCACGACGCTGCGCATCGCAACGACGCTCCTGCTTCGGTGTCCACAACCTCAACGTTATCATCGACGGCCACGTCGCGACGGCACTCGTCGACACCGGAGCAGACTACTCCGTTCTGAGTGGGAGGCTCTCCCGCCGCCTTCGAAAAGTCATGATGCCGTGGGATGAACCTCAAATACGAACCGCCGGAGGACACCTCATTACACCAGTCAGGAGATGCACTGCTCGCGTCGAGATCCACGGTGAGACGTGCCCTCTGAAGTTCGTCGTTCTACAAGACTGTTCCAGAGACGTCATTCTCGGCATGGACTTTCTGTGTGAACACGGCGCCGTCATCGACCTTGGTGAGAACAGATTGACGCAGCGCAAGTCTGTTCCGCCTTCAGAGAAACCCCAAACAGCGTCAGCCGCCATCCGAGTCGCTGCCGACCACGTGAACCTGCCGCCGCGATCAAGTGTTGTCGTACCTGTCGTGACCGATGAAGCTACCTGCGGCGAAGTTGATCTAGAAGGCAACCTTCAATTGCTTCTGGGAAGAGGAATAGGCGTCGCAAGAGGAGTAGCTGAACTTCAGGATGGCCGCGCTGTGGTCCTCGTGACGAACTTCCGGAACGAAGCGCAACACCTCACCAAAGGTGCAGCCGTGGGCCACGTCGAGGAACTGCGAAACTCCGTCGAAATTGCCGCCATTACTGACGAATCCTCGCCACCTCGACAAGACAGTACGTCGCCAGCGCGGCTCGACATGACCTTAAGCTTCCGGGCCCGAAACGACGGCAGCTGAATAACCTCCTCGCCGAATTCCGCGACTGATTTGCGACGTCATCGAAGGTGCGCCAAACCGCCGTTGCGAAGCACCGCATCGTTACCGAAGACGACGCGCGCCCTGTGCATCGATCGCCGTACAGAGTTTCCGCTAAAGAAAGGGAGGTGATCCAGGAGCAAGTTCAAGAGATGCTGAAGGATGACATAATCCAACCTTCAAGTAGTCCGTGGGCCTCTCCAGTCGTGCTGGTTAAGAAGAAGGACGGAACGCTTAGGTTCTGCGTCGACTACCGGCAGCTGAACGCGGTTACGAAGAAAGACGTCTACCCACTCCCCCGCATCGACGACACTCTAGACCGGCTGCGCCACTCTCGTTATTTCTCATCGATACACTTAAGAGCGGCTACTGGCAGATCGAAGTCGACGAACGGGACCGCGAAAAAACAGCCTTCGTCACGCCGGATGGACTGTACGAGTTCAAGGTTATGCCCTTCGGACTATGCACGGCGCCAGCAACTTTCCAGCGTGTCATGGACACCGTACTGGCTGGACTGAAGTGGCAGAGCTGTCTCGTCTAGCTTGACGACGTCGTAGTATTTTCAACTGACTTCGACGAGCACTTGCGACGACTCCAAGCCGTTCTCCAAGCCATAAAGACTGCCGGACTCACCCTCAAGCCGTCAAAGTGCCGGTTCGCCTATGACGAACTGAAATTCCTAGGTCACGTGTTTAGTAACGAAGGCGTCCGTCCAGACCCCGAGAAGACTCGCGCTGTCGCGGCATTTCCAGCGCCCACAGACAAGAAGGTTTTGCGAAGATTCCTTGGTCTTTGTGCCTACTATCGACGCTTCGTTCGGGATTTCGCAAGAATTTCCGCACCGCTCACTAAACTCACGAAGGACGCCGAGAAGTTCGAATGGGCCGAGGGGCAGCAGCACGCATTCGACGAGCTGAAGCAACGACTCCAGACTCCTCCTGTTTTTGGACACTTCGATCAAGACGCGGAAACCGAGATTCATACGGACGCAAGTAACGAAGGACTTGGCGCGGTACTGGTTCAAGTGCAAGAAGGCACCGAGCGAGTCATCGCCTACGCGAGTCGAACACTGTCCAAAGCGGAGAGAAATTACTCCACGACTGAAAAGGAATGTCTTGCGGTCGTCTGGGCGATCACGAAGTTTCGCCCGTACTTGTACGGGGGCCCTTTCCGCGTTGTCACGGACCACCACTCGCTCTGCTGGCTTGCGAACCTAAAGGACCCGTCCGGACGTCTCGCTCGATGGAGTCTCCGACTGCAGGAGTTCAACATGACTGTTGTCTACAAGTCAGGCCGCAAGCACAGCGACGCCGATTGCCTGTCCAGAGCCCCTGTCGAGACATCTCCCGGTAGCAGCGACGACGATGACGACGAGTGCTAGTGCAGTGAACACCGACGACATGGCGCGGCGTCAAAGAGACGATCCTGAGTTGCGCGCGCTAATCGAGCACCTCGAAGGACGAGGGGGTACTGTCCCCCATGTCTTCTCGAGAGCCCTGCCGACTTTCGTCCTCCGACAAGGTGTACTTTTGTTGTATGGTTGACACAGTAAGCGGGCAACAGCTAGCGCGCGCTCGTGCGTCTCGCGCCACTGTTCCTGGGCGCCATATCTATCTGAGCCAGCGTACCGGTTGCACCACCCGCTGCTGTCCTGCCGCTCTCTCACACCCGTGGCTGTGTCGTACTCCGGTAGTCCTGCAATAAAGATGTTCCAGCGAAGAACCCCATCGGCCTGTTACTCCAGATACCACACAGTGGCGACGAAGACACGGATTTCGCTGCTACAACGGGATGCAGAGACCGTCGGACGACTCAGCAACTGAGGGTCCTTCAACTGACGTTCCAGTATCTGGCATCTTGAATCAAGGACCAGAGGAACAGAAGACAGTCAGGATGGCCTTATTCGGGCAAGTCGAACCTTTTGATGACACGAAGTGTGATTGGTTATCATACGAGAAAAGGTTGCGAGCCTTTTTAAGAGCGAACGGGGTAGCGGACGCAAACCGAGTTGACGTGGTCATAAGCCTCATAGGACCTGACACGTATAAGTTGTTCAAGACTCTAGTAGCGCCTGAGGACCCGGCACTAAAGAGTTTTGAAGATTTGCTTGCCGTTTTGCGAAACCACTTGTCGCCGCGGCCGTCGGTCATCGCAGAAAGGGCAACGTTTCATAAGAGGGAACAACAGGAAGGGGAATCGGTCGGAAAATATGTCGCCGAGCTCAAAAGAATGGCACATACGTGCAATTTTGGAAGTAACCTGGAAGAAACTCTTAGAGACAGGTTCGTCAGCGGACTGAGTCGTGTTGACATTCAGAGAGTTTTGTTTGCCGAAGATGAGAGCCTGACATTCAAGAAAGCTGTGGAAAAAGCGTTAACTATTGAAAGAGCCACCATGAATGTGCAGGCGTGTCATAATAAGGCGGACAACGACCAACTCGAACTGCAGAAACTGACGGCGGTGAAACCGAAAGCGGTAGTGGGGGCTCAGGACAAATGTTTCCGTTGTGGCTCCCCTAAGCACATTGCCTCGTCATGCCCGCACCGTAACGCTATTTGTTATCGCTGCAACCGTGAGGGTCACTTCCAGCGTTTCTGTAAAGCATCACTGGCCAATACACGAGGCAGAGCAAACCAGTTCAGAAACTTCTCAGCTGAGGAAGAAAAGAGTGAAGCGATATACGGGCTTCAAGACAGAAACATGAATGCGCCGTTCTACTACACGCTCAAGGTCGGGAACGCTCCTCTTCAGATGGAACTAGACACGGGTGCTGCCGTGTCTATCATTTCGAAACGCCAATTCCAGTCGTTGTTTCCTCGCGCGGAGCTGTCTCCGGCGTCACTAATACTGCGCACGTACACCGGCGAGCGTGTCAAGCCAAAAGGAGTGGCGAAGGTGGACGTAGAGTATCGAGACTTCAAAGGAAAACTTCCCCTTCACGTACTGCGAGAAGACGGGCCACCTTTGATTGGCAGGGACTGGGTCTACAAGCTCAAGTTTGACTTCGGATCGCTAAACGCGGTCAGCGTTGATGTAAAAGCGTCTCTCCAAGACATCCTAATACGCTACCAGGATGTGTTCAAGGACGAGCTCGGATGCATGCAAGGGGAAGAGGCTCGGCTAAGCTTAAGGGAAGGTGCGAGTCCAAAGTTTCTGAAAGCTCGAAGTATGCCGTTCGCACTGAAGCCAGCTGTAGAAGAAGAGCTAAAGAGACTGGAGGCGACAGGTGTCATTGAAGCGGTGGCCCATAGTGACTACGCTACACCAGTTGTCCCGGTCTTGAAGAAGGATGGGTGTGTACGCCTTTGCGGGGACTACAAAACAACGGTAAACCCTTGCCTGGACGTGGAGCAGTACCCGTTGCCAAGGTTGGAAGATATTCTAGCAACGGTAGCTGGGGCGACTCTTTTCGCGAAAATAGACTTGAGTCGTGCATACCAGCAAGTTCCGGTCCACCCTGAGTCGCAACCCTATCTGACAATCAACACGCACAAGGGTCTCTTCCGCGTCAAGCGTTTGGCGTTCGGCATCGCTTCAGCTCCAGCACTGTTTCAAAAGATAATGGACAACTTGCTGGCGGGAATTCAAGGAGTGACCTGCTATCTCGACGATATCCTGGTAACAGGGAAGACTGCCGGGGATCACCTCAAGAATTTGGAACAAGTCCTAAAGAGACTGAGTGACAAGGGCGTCCGAGTCAAGAAAGAAAAGTGCGACTTCTTGAAGGCAAGTCTGAAGTTCCTGGGGCACCAAGTCAGCGAGCAAGGGGTAGCTGTGTTGGCAGAAAATGTGCAAGCGATTCTCGATGCACCTCAGCCGCAAGACTCAAAACAGTTACGGTCGTTTCTGGGAATGGTGACATTCTACGGAAAGTTCCTCCCTGACCTCTCCACCACAATAGCGCCGCTGAACGAGCTACTAAAAAAAAATGTCGTCTGGACCTGGAGCAAGCGCTGTCAAGACGTTTTTGACACGGTGAAGAGGCTTCTGGTTGACGCACCTATCCTGGCACACTACGACCCCAAGGCAGACCTTCAGGTGTCATGTGATGCCTCGGCATACGGTCTCGGAGCCGTCCTGTCCAGGGTGTACTCCAACGGCGACACACGGCCTATCGCGTTTGCGTCCAGAACCTTGACATCAAGTGAAAAGAACTACAGCCAACTAGAAAAGGAGGCACTGGCTATTGTGTTTGGCGTGAAGAAATTTCACGTCTACTTGTTTGGACGATCCTTTGTGTTGATCACTGATCACGAGCCGTTGCAAACCATTCTTGGTCCAAAGACGGGAATTCCGAGCATTGCTGCCGCACGTCTGCAGAGATGGGCTATTACCCTTTCCGCCTATCAGTACCGATTGGTTTACCGACCGGGTCGACTCAACGTGGAGGCGGACTGTTTGTCACGACTTCCAGTTCCTGGGTTCCAGGATAAAGACTGCGAGGATGACGTCGCGACGTTCCTCAGTCTTCGCCTGCAGTCTTTTCCGGTAAGCAGCCAAGAGATCGCACAATTTACAGCGAAAGATAAAGAGCTCTGTCAAGTGGCAAGGTTCCTTGCCGGTGCGTGGCCCGCAAAGGTAGAAGATTGTCTAAAGCGTTACTTTGCAAGAAGAAACGAGCTGACGTGGCACCAGAATTGCCTGTTGTGGAGAATGAGGGTTGTGATCCCGCAGGGACTGCGCGAACGCGTACTGGAAGAGCTGCATGAAGGGCATCCTGGAATTGTAAGGATGAAAGAACTGGCACGCAGCTATGTATGGTGGCCGGAGGTCGATGCGGATATTGAATATCGCGTCAGGTCGTGTGACACCTGCCAACAGCAGCAGAGTCTTCCAGGTCCAGCCCCGCTGCATCCCTGGTCCTGGCCAACTCGTCCGTGGCAATGGCTGCACTTGGATTTTGCGGGACCTTTCCAGGGCCGTCATTTTCTGGTGAGCGTCGACTCCCACTCCAAGTGGCCCGAGGTTTTTGTGATGAACAGCACATCGGCCGAAGCAACTATTGAAAAGCTAAGGGAGCTGTTTAGTCGTTTCGGTCTGCCAGATGTTGTTGTCAGTGACAATGGCCCGCAATTTTGTTCACAAGAATTTCAGATTCTTCTGCGAGAGAATGCTGTGAGGCACGTCAGGACCGCAACCTACCATCCGTCAAGTAATGGGCTGGCTGAGCGTTTCATTCGCACCCTGAAGGAGGCCTTACGAAAAGAGATGCCGGGCCGGCCTCTGTCCCGTCGACTAGCAAGTTTCTTGTTAGCTTACAGGAACACACCGCACGCCACAACCCTTCAGAGTCCTGCGGAGTTGCTGCTTGGGTGGCGGCTCACTACCCGTCTGGACAGACTGCGACCCTCTGCAGAAGAAACTGTTCACCGTAAGCAGGACGTGCTACAGGTGAAGCACGGTGGCAAGCACCGACACTTCGTGCCTGGTGATAGGGTGTACGTCAAGAACTTCCGGCCGGGTGAGAGGTGGTTGCACGGAGTCGTCATGGCTAGATCGGGACCGGTCTCCTACAGGCTTCGCGTGACCACACCGCGGGGGACCTTCGTGTGGCGGCGACACCAACACCACCTGCGGTTGTGGGAGAGCTCTACCCCAGAGGTGGAGGAAGGTGGTTTGCTGATACCGAGTGTCCTGCCATCATCGCCAACCCCAGGGCAAGGGGGACTCGTGAACGAGCTGCCTCCAGTTCGGTCACCGGTGGTAGAGGGACAAGACATGGTATCAACTCCAGTCTCCGGTCGTTCCCCAGCCTAGCCGCAAGACACTCAGCGCCGGTATCCCGAACGGCAATGGCGTGCGCCTGATAGGTTTTCGCCTTAAGAAAAAAGAGAAAAAGATGAGGACTTTGTGTTTTTCAGAACTGTAATTATTTTGTATTTCGTATGTTTGTATTTTGTACTTTCCAGAACTTCAATTATTCTCGTGTTTTGTTAAATTGTCATATCGTGTTACTTTGTGAGTATTGTACTGGAACGCCGTCGAATGGTATTACTGTGCTGAACTAAGTGTGGGGGAGTGTTGTATGGGTGACACAGTAAGCGGGCAACAGCTAGCGCGCGCTCGTGCGTCTCGCGCCACTGTTCCTGGGCGCCATATCTATCTGAGCCAGCGTACCGGTTGCACCACCCGCTGATGTCCTGCCGCTCTCTCACACCCGTGGCTATGTGTCGTACTCCGGTAGTCCTGCAATAAAGATGTTCCAGCGAAGAACCCCATCGGCCTGTTACTCCAGATACCACACTTTACAAGGAGAACTTCGGAGACAACAGTACGCCGTGGCTGCTGGTAATCCCTACCGACCTTAGAGCGGAGATCTTCCAAGCCTGCCACGACGGCCCGACGTCCGGACACCTTGGTTACAGACGTACGCTGGCCCGAATCCGAGAAAGGTATTACTGGCCCAAGCTGCCGAAGACCGTTTACTTCTATACACGGTCGTGCCACGAGTGCCAGCGACGCAAGAAACCGCCGACGAAGCCGGCAGGTCTCCTGCAGCCGATTGCTCCCCCGAGTGCACCGTTCCAGCAGATCGGAAAGGATCTACTTGGTCCTTTACCACCATCGACGCAAGGAAACAGATGGATTATCGTCGCCACAGATTATCTCACGCGGTACGCCGAAACGAAAGCCCTTCCTGCAGGGACTGCTGTGGAAGTCGCCAAGTTTTTTATCGTGTCCATCGTCCTCCGGCACGGCGCTCCCGAAGTTTTGATCTCAGACCGAGGATCATCAAGAAGAGTGGTTGTTTGGGCGAGTTGGTTTGTCATCTTATACAATCTTGTGCGCAGCAAGGACGAGGACAAAAGGAGAGAATAGGACACAACAAGGCGCAACTTTCAACTAAATTTTATTGCAAACGTGTTCCGGCATTTATATTCTCAACCATCGTCACAATGACAACACACAAAACGACAAAAGCAAAAGAAAAAACGATCATCACAGAGCATAATTGGAAAATAACACTATCTCGTCCGGAGGAAAAACAATTCCTTTTCCGATAATGCAATGGACGGCATAGCAACACACGTGTCTCCCAAATAATCAATGTGCTCGGCTTCTACGATTTCGCGTGTTAACGCTGACTTGCATTTTCCAATTTTTACGCATCCGTCCAGCAGTGGGGTACAACCGCATGTCCTGCAATGCAAGTCAAGAAAGCCACCGTTCTTTTTTTGCACGTTGTTATTGTGCTCGCGGAGCCGATCATTTAGGCAGCGCCCCGTCTGCCCGACGTAGTGCTTGCCACAGGACAACGGAATGCGATATACCACACCATCTGTACAGTCGACGAATTTCGTTCTGTGTTTCTTTTCACATCCGTTTGTGGCACGCACGCCAGGCTTTGATAGTTTGCACAGGTCCATGAGCTTATGGACCTGTGCAAACTATCAAAGCCTGGCGTGCGTGCCAAACACGGATGTGAAAAGAAACACAGAACGAAATTTGTCGACTGCACAGATGGTGTGGTATATCGCATTCCGTTGTCCTGTGGCAAGCACTACGTCGGGCAGACGGGGCGCTGCCTAAATGATCGGCTCCGCGAGCACAATAACAACGTGCAAAAAAAGAACGGTGGCTTTCTTGACTTGCATTGCAGGACATGCGGTTGTACCCCACTGCTGGACGGATGCGTAAAAATTGGAAAATGCAAGTCAGCGTTAACACGCGAAATCGTAGAAGCCGAGCACATTGATTATTTGGGAGACACGTGTGTTGCTATGCCGTCCATTGCATTATCGGAAAAGGAATTGTTTTTCCTCCGGACGAGATAGTGTTATTTTCCAATTATGCTCTGTGATGATCGTTTTTTCTTTTGCTTTTGTCGTTTTGTGTGTTGTCATTGTGACGATGGTTGAGAATATAAATACCGGAACACGTTTTCAATAAAATTTAGTTGAAAGTTGCGCCTTGTTGTGTCCTGTGCTCTCCTTTTGTCCTCGTCCTTGCTGCGCACAAGATTGTATAAGATGACAAACCAACTCGCCCAAACAACCACTCTTCTTGAATTCATTTCTAGTACTTCGGGCCCTTTTATGTGTATTCATCGTGATCCGTGTGCCACAGTCACCTTCATCGCCACAGCCATGTGCAGAGCGCGATCTCTGTCGTTTTGCATACCGACAAAAGTTCTACCTGATGACGTACGTACGCTATTGGGCGGTCTTCTACCTTCCTTGGGCCATGGGACAAGGGTGTGCAAAATTCTAAAAGCCGAATGGCTTCGGCAAGCCCGCATCTTGAGGCAGTACCTGGTATGCAACTTCAAAGCAGGGCGGATCCTTCGACAGCGAGGCGTCAGCTTCGTGAGTACCTCACACTTGCGGATCAAACCACAGAGTTCATCTGGCAGTTGCAACTACGTCAGCTTCGTGAGCGCCTGCCGAAAAAGGATCCTACACAGTCGACTGCGCTTCACATGCCCGAGGAACTCCATCTACCGGAAGACGTCCAGCAAGTTCTATGTCTTGGACCCAAGTTTGCTGTCGAGCCAAAAAAGTCGCCACCCGAGCTGCTGTCTCTGGTTCGTGAGGTGTCGAGGCGCGTCCCTGAAGAGGACGCTGCCCGCTGCGTGTCTGAGGGTGTCGACAGTCGTCCGTTCCTGCAAGCCTGCTGCTACCAAGGTACCCGTAAAGCGAGTGTTGACATACCTGAAAGATAATTCTCTTTGCGTGTTACCTGCTGATAAGGAGGGAGGCTTTGCGGTTCTTTCACATGGGATGTACAATGAAAAAGCCCTAGAAGCTGTTGAGAAGGTGTTTAATTGTCATGGGAGTGTGTCGCTGCCAAAACTAAAGTCGGAAGCAAAAAACCTGTGCAAAGAACTTGAACTCAGTAGTGTTGTAAGGAGCATTGAAAAGAGCACGCGCGAGTCTTTAGATGTTTTCTTCAGTGCCAAAACCCACAAACTAGGAATGCCCTTACGCGTAATAATTTCCGAAAGACGCACGTGGCAAAAATCAATCGCACTGTATCTTCAAGAGAAACTTAATATGCTACACATTGACGACCCCTTTCTCGTCAGATGCTCTGAAGAAGTTCTAGACTTCGTAAAAACTCAAAAAGGAAACGCTCCGAGGGCGTTTTCGGTCGATGTGAAAGACCTTTATTACTCCCTGCCACATTCCAGCTTGCTTTCGTGTGTAGAGGAGTGCATTGACAAGTTTGGAACGGTCGCTTTTCAAAATGAGCTAGGGATGTCAAGCAGCGTTTTTTTAGAATTACTCAGTTTTTATCTTCGAACAACTTTTATTCAGTGGGGAGGCAAGCCTTACTTGCAGAAACAGGGCATATGCATCGGCTCGTGTATTGCGCCTGTTCTAAGCGATTTATATTTAGCTCAACTTGATAGTACTCTTAGCGCCCGGCTTCAGGGATCGAAGGTTAAAAAAGTTTTTAGGTACGTAGATGATTTTTTAATTTTCATCGCATGTGACACAAACGCTTTTGAAGCAGAGACTGTCGAAACGCTGAATACGTTTAAGGAATGTTTTGGCACACTCGAGGTCACGCATGAGATACCCGTGGACAACACTATTCGCTTCCTTGACATCAGATTTGTATTTCTCGACGACCACATCTGTTGGTGTTATGAGCCACGTGCGAATAAGCCGTTACTTCCGTTTCATTCAGCTCACTCCAAGCTAGTCAAAGGAAGTATTGTTACCCTGTGTTTCACCAATGCACTAAAAAAGTCCTGTGAGCATTTGATCTCCAGTGGTTTCGATCAGCAAGTTTTGCGCTTGCTCGCAGCTGGGTACCCTAAGCACATTCTTGTTGCGGTCGCGGAGGGCCTTCTAAGGAAGCGCTGTCTCGTGGAAAACGATGGGAGTCAGCTGGCAAGAGAAAAAGGAAAAGTTGTTGTAATACCGTACATACACCGAGTGTCGCACAATTTAAAGAAAGTAGCAATGAGATCAAATGTAAAGGTAGTATTTTCTGTGCCCAATAAGCTCATGGACCTGTGCAAACTATCAAAGCCTGGCGTGCGTGCCAAACACGGATGTGAAAAGAAACACAGAACGAAATTTGTCGACTGCACAGATGGTGTGGTATATCGCATTCCGTTGTCCTGTGGCAAGCACTACGTCGGGCAGACGGGGCGCTGCCTAAATGATCGGCTCCGCGAGCACAATAACAACGTGCAAAAAAGAACGGTGGCTTTCTTGACTTGCATTGCAGGACATGCGGTTGTACCCCACTGCTGGACGGATGCGTAAAAATTGGAAAATGCAAGTCAGCGTTAACACGCGAAATCGTAGAAGCCGAGCATATTGATTATTTGGGAGACACGTGTGTTGCTATGCCGTCCATTGCGTTATCGGAAAAGGAATTGTTTTTCCTCCGGACGAGATAGTGTTATTTTCCAATTATGCTCTGTGATGATCGTTTTTTCTTCTGCTTTTGTCGTTTTGTGTGTTGTCATTGTGACGATGGTTGAGAATATAAATACCGGAACACGTTTGCAATAAAATTTAGTTGAAAGATTGCGCCTTGCTGTGTCCTGTTCTCTCCTTTTGTCCTCGTCCTTGCTGCGCACAAGATTGTATAAGACGAGGATCATCGTTCATGGCCCAGCTGACGCAAGGAATCCTTGGTCTCAGTCACACCAGCCATCGGCGCACCACTGCGTACCACCCCCAGACCAACGGGCTGACAGAAGAGACTCAACAAGACCATCGCCGACATGATCTCTATGTACGTCGACGTGGAGCACAAGACATGGGACGAGGTGTTGCCGTACGTCACATTCGCCTACAACACGGCCGTGCAAGAGACCACCGGGGTGACACCCTTCTAACTGGTTCATGGTCGCAAAGTAACGACAATGCTGGACGCGATGTTACCCCACGAACCGGCTGTCGACGGAAGTGACGACGCCCAGGATGTTGGCCAAAGGGCAGAAGAAGTCCGCCAGCTCGCCAGACACCGTATTCAAGCCCAACAACGTGTCGACACTAACCGCTACAACCTTCGTCGTCGGGACGTCCACTTCCAGCCCGAAGACAGGGTGTGGGTGTGGACACCGATCCGCCGCCGTGGCCTCAGCGAGAAACTCCTAAAGCGCTACTTCGGGCCCTACAAAGTACTTCGTCGACTCGGGGATCTGAACTATGAGGTGATGCCCGACGGAACACGGACTTCACGTCGCCCTCCACGTCCGGAAGTCGTCCACGTCGTGCGCCTCAAGCCGTACTAGGCGCGATAAGACTGCGAACTATGATCTTGTGCAACACTTGATAGGATTGTTTTTTTCCAGCCTCCGTTTTTTCCCATTATTTTTGTTTTGCTTAGTTTTATTTCATTTCACGTGGCATCGAGACGATGCCTTTTTAAAGGGGGGAGTAATGCCACGCGCGTCGGCGAGCGACCGCGTGCCTGGCCGAGTGGTTACCGCGCTTGACTGTCGCGCGGAAATTCAAGGTTCGATTCCAGTCAGCGGAAGGTTCTTTTATTTATTCTTTCAACATTACGTTCTCGTGAGTTCGAGGTCATTCTCATCTGATCGAGTTCCGAATGTTTTAGTCGTCGAACGTTCTAGGCCGATTGTTCCAGAAGCCAGCGCCCGTACATAAGGGGCTCCGCGTGGCGATCTGCGGTCAGTTTCGCCCCAGCGTTCGACTCTGCTCTACACCGACTTCAACGCCCGCGACGCTCTGTTGTTATCTTTCTTTCTCTTTTTATTTTTGGGCACAAGTTCACCCCTTTAAACGTTCAGTTTACTCAGTCATTCGCCGCCTCATCACTTGTCATTCGTGACAATATGTGGCTGACACATTTCTTTAAAGGGGGGGGGGGGGTGCAACGATTCCCGGACTTCGGACAAAGATTTGTGGAAGTTGCCCTCTGACACTTCTGAAGTAAAAAACATAAATACAATTTCGCCTGCGTGTCCTAGTTGTTGCGTAAAAAAAAGATAAATATTGGCATTTCGTGCACCCCTCAACTCACTCCCAGTCTTCAGGGTCACATCTGGTCGCACTCCCAGTGACGTCATTCGGAGTGCCGTGTAGGTTCCCGTGTGCTCTCCCGGAGGACGCTTCCTCTCCCTCTCTCTGCTGACATTAGCCGGCGTTATGCTGCAGCTTAGAGCTGAGCGAGGTCACGTAATCTTTTCGCCGTAGTTCCTTCGGCTGCCACTTGGCGCTGGAGGTGGGCGAAAAAGCTCGACTTTTGCTTTGCGATTGTGCAGCGGAATCGCGACATTTTTAACGAAGGAGGTGTTTTCTCTATCCTCCGGGACACGATAAACAACTTAAAAATGACAAGATGGAAATTCTTTTAATCATAAAATCGTTGCACCGAGCCTTTAACCACACTCTCTTTCTTTAGTGCTTGACTTTTTTTTCCCTCAGCGCTAGTTGTTTGTTATTTAGCGCAGTAGATGACTCAACCCGCACCTCAACTAGACATGTAGGAATTTCTTCGTTTTAGAGCGTAGCTCTTAGGCGCCTGTTTCCGGCTTGAGCGGCATCGCCGTCGGCGTCGGAGTCGCCGTCGGCGTAACCGCGCGTAACCCTCGTAACCCTCGTGAGGGTTATGAGGATTAGTCTCATGAGGGTTACCCTCACGAGGATTACGAGGGTTAGCTTCATAACCCTCGTGAGAGTAACCCTGGTGACCCTCGTAACCCTCACGAGGGTTACGAATGTTAGTTACCCTCAAAAGGGTTTCCCTCACGAGGGTCACGAAGGTAACTACCCCTCGTAACCCTCACGAGGGTTAGTTACCCTCAAAAGGGTTACCCTCATGAGGGTCACCAGGGTTGGGAGAGTTACCCTCACGAGAGCCACGATGGTTACCATCACGAGGGTCACGAGGGTCGTGAGGGTTACCCCCTGAGGTCACTTGAGCCCCTGAAGTCACGTGACCCCCCTGAGGTCACGTGACCCCCTCAGGTCACGTGACTTCCTAAAGTCACGTGACCCCCTCAGGCCACGTGACCCCCTCAGGTCACGTGATTCCCCTCAGGTCACCGTGAGGTCACGTGACCTCACGGAGTCACCTATCTCTCAGTACCCTTCCATCCTCCACCTCAAGAGCTGCGCTCTAATCCGGCGTTACAGGGAGTTGCAAACGGCTTTCATTTTTTTTTTCTCTTTTTACCTAAGGACTGATGTATCGAGCGTCGAGGTTCGAATAATTCCGGAAAGCCTCAAACGTCTTAAAACTTATGACAAAATTAGATATAAGGCCAATGTGTCCCGAATTCCATACAAAAATTATAAGTTTTGAAGAAAAAAAAACACGAAATTAATATTTTTTTTAATTAACAAACTTCTCAGTTTTGAGAAAAACAAGACATAGAAATACTGTAAACGACTTAATTTTCGCGAGGACCTAATTTTCGCGAATTTCGCGACTCGTCAACAATTCGCGAAGTATAGATCCCGCGATCAATTTAGATAAAATGTAAACATATTGAAATCTATATTGAGATCCCACCGCGTCGCGAAAATTAGAACCCGTGAAATATTCTAAACCTTCAGCTTTGACCTAAATCGCGAAATACTGAGCCCGCGAAAAATAAGTCGTTTACAGTATGTTTAGTTCCTATTTCTTTTAAGCATTACCAATGTTTGCACAATAAAAAAGTAAACTTACGTTTAATGCTGAATTTGTTAGTTTGTTATTGTTAAACAATAAAACAAGGTAGGTAGGGTAGAAAACTTCTTTATTTGCCGCAGGACAGTAAAGGGAAAGAAGGAGTCCTGTCGGCGGGTTTGTATCTGGCAATAAAAAAAGTATACTCAATAAATATTGCACTTCTCTTCCGCAACGTGGCGTCAGCTCCTTGTCAGTTTTCGCGCATGTGCCCGAAAGTAAAACTTCAGTCAAACTACAAGCAAACATTCGTTGAATTTCACGTTAAAAGTCCGAAACAATTGAACCTGACCAAACGCAAATCTCGACAGGTTCGCGACATCACGGATCTCATCGTAACAGTAGCACAACAAAATGTAGCCTCGCTATACTCCGCCTTACATTAATGGGAAGCTGATGGAGTCCTTGAATTTGAACAAAGAATAAAAGTTGTAACGTACACACCTGAACAAATTGTGTGTCTTAAGTTTTCTGTCGATCTTATTAGTAGCACGGTTGTAATAGTCAATTCAAAGTTCAACGTATACCCGCCTGTTGCGGCGAGCCGATGGTAAAAAAGCGCGAGAGGGGAGAGGAAAACTAGCAAACTTGACGTCATCAGTGGGGTAAGATGACCCTCGCTCGCCACTTAGCCAACGTTACTAGATTGCATCAGTTGTTGAACTCCCGCGGAAGGCGGTACTCCCTTGACTCACTTCAGTCCACCTCCCGTCGTTCGAAGCGTCATCTAGATTTTCGTTCAGAAACTGTATGTTCCATAGAGTACGGAGAGGCGCCATCTAGACGCTGAGCTTCGAAACATACGCATCCCATAGAATACACTGCAGTTAGCTTAGCAGCCGTCCGGCGCGTCGAACGACGGGAGGCGAGTCGTGGTAAGTGAGGGGGTATTGCTCGTGCAAGCAGGCGTCCATGAGCAGTTCCGTAACTGAGCTAATATATTAACGTTGCACTAAGCTGGCTCGGGGTTGCCATCAATGACGTCCCGATGCTCCGAACAAATAACAGGCTGCAGAAAGGGTCGCCGCCTGCCCGGCGACAATCGCTACGCGTATTTTTCAAAATAATTGTGGTTTACGTTTACTTACGCCCAAGATGAGCGCAATAAATGAATTCGCGGGACCAAGGAGCTAAGAAGTTCGCTCCTAGCGTATATATTTCGAAAAGTGCTTCAGCTTCACCAAAGCTAAACTCCGATAGAGCCAATCAAGCGGCGGCAAAACTGGACCGTCATGGTTCTCGTCGTCCTTGTGCGTTTGACATCACCCAAACGACCAATCACGCACAGAAAAAAAAAAGGCGCAGGATCACGCAGCACTCTCTCCGGAGGATTGGTTAAGCTGATGATATTCAACGCAGAAAGACGACGAGTGCCAAGAGGATACGGTTTTTGGCGCTGCTTTGAGCTACTTTCAGAGGCGTCAAGAAAGCCACGGGCGCGCACTAAATTAGCTTCCTAAACGCTGTTGAGAACAACGAATCGTTGATAGAGAGTATCACGACAATAAATTCACGGAAACAAAAAGGGCCATCCACAGGATTATTTTTTTCTTCCCGTCGCGGGTAAAAGAAATAAAATGTTGCCCTCTCCTCGGCAAGCACGATGGTTTTACTTTTCTCGGGAAAACACCATTCTCTCACTGATCAAGTCCTACTTCACTCTTTTCGTGCTCCACTTCGTTACTTTTTTTAGGGGAAAAGGAAAAGAACTTTTTAAAGTTCCTCAATGGCCTGTTTACCAATATATTAAAAAAAAGCCGAAAACAGCTGCATTTTTAAATTCCTTTTTTACGTAACATATACCAAAAAGCAAAGCGGAAAAAAAGCAAGATGAGCTGAGCAGCTCAGAACACGCCTGTCACGTTTTACCTGGTGAATTCTGTTTCCTTGTTAGGGATGATTCTTACCCACTATTTTTCTCTTCTCCAGGTTCTCATCTTTCTCCTCGATTGCTATTATTATGTTTCAAAATTTTGCTGACTTTGGTTTTGTTTTATATTAAAAGTCTTTTGTTATCCCCAGATTATCTTTTTTTTCGCTTTGTAAGTTCAACTTTTTCCACCTATAAGATTTTTCCAATTTGAACCTTCTCCGTCCCTCAGTTCCCGATTTTTATTTCGCGCAGAGTAATTCTTTCTGGGGTTCTTTTAAAGTCACAAAGGGCACTCATTCAACCTCGGATTTTTTCTCTCTCATTTGGCTTAATTTTTATATCCTTGTTTTTTGTTTCTCATTATTCTGGATAACGTCTTTTTGTTCTACTTCCCTGTTACTTTTCTTTTATATACCTTGATTCTTCGGCGGTCGCACTCTTTCACTTTCAATGCACTTTTTATTACACTCTTCGAGCTAACTTCTTGGCTCACTTTTTTTTTCCGCATCCGTGAAAGATAATACAAATAAGGAACGTATAATTTATACTATTTCTCATATGCATTATTTTTCACATGTTCAAGCTCTTCCATTGTTCTCTCTTTGTACCTCAGTCGCATCGAATTATACACCCAATTTCCAACAGTCTCCAAAAATATTTTTTTCCCGTCGCTCTGCTACTTGTAGTTTTGTTTGTCTTCGTTTCAATATCACCATGGCATTCGAGATTCAGGTGTTCCTTTGGCCATGATGCCTGGAAAGCCTCTCCGACTGGTGGCGCCGAAAAAAGCGGACCCTCAATTTCTGCCTGTTGACGACATCCTTGTGTCAAGCTGTCTCCCGCCGCGATCCTGGCGGCGTCCCAACAGGGATGGTGGAAGGGGCAGACACCTGTTCTGCTGCAGGTCGCTCTTCAGCTTTTCAGTCCACTGAAGCTTCGGCAACAAAGAGTTGTGACGCTGTGACGAGAGCGACACCCACGCTCTGTCGTGCTTTTCGCAAGCCTTTGTTTCTACCACCAACTGCCAGTATCGGAACATCCGACGGCGTTACACACTCCGGCCTCTGGGACGTAATGGACCTTTTTCCAGTGAGCTTCTGCGCATGCGTACACTCCCGCTGTCGCCATTTTCGCAGGACACCGGGATGCGGTGACCTGCGAAAATGGCGACAGCAACTTTCGCAGCATCTATCTTCGCGCGTATTTAGCCTATTTTGAAGCTTCGGTTTTAGTATCGGTAGTATGGGGTATAAAAAGCACTGAAAACCGATACAAGGGCACGATCCCAATGTGTTTTGGCGGGCGGAGGCATGTTGGGCTGCTCTTCTATTGTGGTTCGCAGACAACTCCCCAGACGGCGCTTGTTACTCGAAAAAGGTCCATTGGTTGCCACTTTGGGGCCACTTTTGATACATGGACAGATTAGGACGCTAAACACACCCGTCGGAGAAGTGTTCCACGCTCCCTACTCCGGCTGCTCCATTCGCCGGGAAAGCCTGACGCAGAAAAGAAATGGATGGCGGCTGTTTCCGCTGCATGGTGGCGCTAGGCTCACAGCAGCAAATCATCATCATCGTGCTTGCTTCGTTAGCTGCCCAGATAGTAAAAATGCGTGCGTTTGCCCGAATTACACTCGTTGTAATTCATTAGGACCCGCAACTTTGTTTCTTCGGGAGCGTTTGGGTCGGCGCGGTTCATGAGGCGGAGAACGTCTTCAACGAAGCTTGTGGACGCTCTCATTTGGCCCTTGGTATCTTGCTTGGAGAAGTTCTTCGGCACGCTGTCGTCGCTGCTGGTTGGCAAAGGTGCGTCGAAGCTCGGCCTGGCATTCTTCCACGACGAAATCGACGCTTCGTGGTTCTCAAACCAGGTGCGTGCCGTGCCTTCCAGAGCGAAGTAGACGTTCTGAAGGCACGGCTCCGGTGTCCATTCGTTATGGCGGGTCACTCGTTCGTAATGTTGTAGCCAATCCTCAACGTCCTCGTGGATCTTCCCGTGGAAAGGCGTCGGAGTCCGGGGTGCGACGGGCAGGTAAATAAAAGTAGAAGCGGCCGGGGTCTGCGACTGCTGGTCGTCCATTGTCGGCCTCGTTGGCTGGTTGGTCCTGGGTGGCAGGAGTCCGTGTTCCGGGTGTAGACCTTTGATGCGGCGACTCGATCGGGTCTCGATCTGGTCTTCGTTGGGTCCTCGGGAGCTTGGGTTCGGACTTGTGCTGCGGGAACTCGGGGGCCTGCGCTGCACGGACATGCGGTACCCCGCACCTCCACCAAAATGTCACGAATGACAAGTGATGAGGCGGCGAATGACTGAGTAAACTGAACGTTTAATGGGGCGAACTTGTGCCCAAAAATAAAAAGAGAAAGAATGATAACAACAGAGCGTCGCGGGCGTCCAAGGCGGCGAAGCAGCAGGTTCGAACGCTGAGGCGAAACTGACCCCGCTCGCCATGCGGAGTCCCTTATGTACCCTTGTGGGTTTCTGGATCATTCGGCGTAGAACTTTCGGTGCGTAGAACTTTCGGAACTCGATCCGACGAGAATGTTCTCGAACTTACGAGAAGGCCCAGTTGCAAGTATAAATAAAAGGACAGTCCCCTGTCTGGAATCGAACCTACACCTTTCGCGCAACAGTCGAGCGCGTTAACCACTCGGCCACGCACGCGCTTGCTCGCCGACGCGCGTGGCAATATCGCACTGGTTGCTGTACCTTCTATTTGTGTTCCCTGGCACACACTAATGATGTCTTCCGAATGGACTTTTTCCAAAACCGACGCGCCCCATCGCGGCAAAATACCACGCAGTGCACTCTGGGAACGAGTTGGCCACTCGGTTTCGGTTTCGACTGAACAGCTTCATCTCATGCTATCACGCCGCGACCGAGCGCGCTGCTTGCGTTTTCGATTATTTGACTTTTCACGAACGTACAATACACTCATTCTCGAGCGATACAAAACGAAGACCGGGGCACTTTCCTTGGTTCCCGAAACACCGGGTATTATGGGTGCGTATGCAAACGTAGTAAGACGTGGCTTAGTCACCTCACCCCACGAGTGCATCTTTGAGTTCAATTTCAATAATCCCGTCTAGTACCAGTGAACTACAACTGAAATTTGGTGACCTGCAGTCTTACACGTATTTTGTTTGCCAAACGTCCGCTTCTTGTTACTTCATTGGGCGAAAAGCAAGCCGCATCCTCACAGGAGTATCAAAGTTGAGCCCAGCGTTGACGCATGAACTTTTAAGGAAACGCAATAAATTCGACCTCACTACTGCACAAAAGTTACTATGATGTCTTCCTCGTGTCATCATATATCTCACACTCAAATTTTATGCTGATGGAAGATTAAGTTTTCGCAAACGCTAAGATTGGCTAGCTACGACGGAGGCCTTAACAAGCGTCCCCTACTCCTCGCTAAGCCTTTTGGACGAGCTTTTACTGACGCCCAAGATCTGTGCCATGAACGGTGTGTCTGAAATGATCTCGGCATACTCAGGCAGGAAGAAAGCAAACACATAACAAATATTATGGCCATTAGCAACCGTCAAACGCGCTTTGAATAATTTCGTTCGTTTGGCGCACCGCATAGGGGTTCATGCCCGTCCGGCGCACTTCCGGCGAACGGTGCGACATTCTTCACACAAGTGCTCGACTTTAGCTTTCTTAAAACGGTTTGTATGTGCGAATGTGCCCATATGATTGCGGGATAACTTTATGCGCATACACGATGTTGAATATTAGTGGAATGCAAGCAGGTGGGGACTTCACTTCGTGCAGTGCTGCGGGTCAGTACAGATAAGAGATAAGAAGTGTGTTAAAATTTAGCTTTTCAATGGCGCCTCCAAGTTTTACCTCGCGTACTCAGGCGTATTAAGAAAAACAGTAATTGCAAAAAGTAATATTTCGTCTATGGACGCACGAAACAAACAAACTTCCTGATGAACAACACTAATGTAAAGGCGCGAGCTCGATGTATGCATACTTATTGGTTGCTACTGCTTGTTGATTCGTACACAAGCAAGATCCCCGAGCTTCGCAGCGTCGAGATTCCCAGCACTGGCTCGTCCACATACCTCGATCGGAACGCTAACAGAAAGGCTCAAGTACAAAACTACAACAAGCATGTGTTAAGACAAGCTATATACGTCTCGGGCTTGTGCTAAAGCTTCGAGGTTTGGCCATTTAGGTTAGTTTAGAGACCACGAGTGACGCTTTTGGGACCAGAAAACATAAGATAACGGCCATTAATTGTTTACGCTCTGTGTATAATCTCTTGTCGACGTGTCGATCGAAACCGAAACCATGCCACTCTCCTCCCTGGCCAACTAGTTCCCAGAGTGCAACGCGCGCCGTGTTGCATGCAGGGCTTTATGGAAGTAGTCTATTGGGATTTAATATCTGATTAAATTGTTAGTCATGTTTTGTCAAGTTGGTGTTATTTGTTTAATCAATCCTTTATTCGGAACACGGAAAGCCCCATCTCAATGTTGGACAACTACCCGCGGCACATCAGGTGAGGCAGCAGCACGTTGAAGTAAAACTTATCGAGCTTTGCACTCACACTCGCCCATTCACGTGCGTGGAACCTTATACTCTCGATGAGAATGAAGTGCTTTGCGTAGGCAGTGAAGTCCCTCCACTGCAGCCCGGAAACAGCCATTTGTCCGAGAACTTGGAAGTGATATGGGTGGCCGTCCTTCAACATTGACTGACCCTGGTCCACCTTGGAGCGGAACTTCAAGTGCTTGAGCCCGTCTGCACTTTCCAGCCAGAGAGACGAAGGGCACTTTATCTCCACGATGCCATAAGGAGGGTCTTTGGCAAGATCATACACAATCTCGTCCGGTGACGCTCCAAGCCATGGAGTTTCCTGGTTAACAAAAAAGTCCACAGCCGCCGACTGTAACTTGCTGTCCCAATCATTTTAGAACATCTTCATAAAACTTCGCAGCCACCGGCTCGTTGATGATATGGTGCCTGAAAACGTGGTTACGAGTTATATTACCACCCAGATATAAATGACGATGCTGTGTCTGCATACCATGTTCCAACCTTTTCAGCCCAGTGGACACTAATGGCACAGGCTGCTTCAGAAGCATGCTGTATCATTAGTGTTCAGCTTGAACAAGGTGCGAGCTATCGTTGGGCCTCCGAAACAGAGAACACCATGAATCACACCACAAACAATACAACCCGAAGCAGGCTTATAACAACCCAAAGGCACCACGAGCGTCTCCTTACACTGAAGAGATTTGCGAATGCACTTTTGGGAGAAAGCTCAAAATCCAAAATAGTTCAAACACGTTTGTCAAGTCATAGCCGATTACGTATTAGTTTGCACAATTTTTTATTATCAAGAACAATTACGTGCGCTTTCAGAGCATTGACAGTAGATTTTTAGGGTATAACAAAAACCGCGCTAAGTGTGCTTATAGGGTTACACAAGATCTGTAAACAGCAGCCATACTCTGTTCACTGCTAAGCTGACAAGACGATAGCAGCTATTTGTATGGCAGACCATGAAATGTCGGCCTTGCGCCACATGATCAGGGTCCCTGCCTATACGAGCGCACAGAGAGTCAAGCAATAAAAGACGGGGAAGGAATTTATCCGCAGAGTATGTAGCTCTCACCGTTCTGTCAGCTTAGGTCTGAACGGAGTATATTTATTTTAAAATGATGCTTAATTTTTTAAGAAAAAGAAGAGCACTTTTTGATCATGGTTAGTTGAGTCACTGCCTAGACACTGCCCCGTCTGCCTTTTAGTTGTTTCCTCCCTCAGTCCTCCGCCACCTGTTCAAGAACCCCCTTTTTACCTCTCCTATTTTATACATCGCCTGAGGAAGTAGTCTCCTTCTCGCCGAGTGAAATCGTTACGGTGAAACGATTCTCGCCAAGTCTGGCCCATAAAATTTATAGTTTTAAGACAGTTCGCAAAATATTTCCTCTTGAAATAGAATGATGTATTGCATATCTATGCACTGTGCTTGCTGCTTTGGACCTTGACCTAATATTCAGTTTGGTACGTATTTAAAAGCAAATGCTGTCCTGCCAATACGGTGGTTTCATGCGACATACTTAAGGTTGAAAATCTCGCCGGAAGGCCGCACAGTCGGGGACGCATTTTGTTCCCGTAACACATCGCTTACTCTGTTTTTATTTCCTTTGAACTCACCCTCGACGTGTCTCCCTGGGTCATTTCGGTCGTCGACATCCGACTGCTAACGTGTCGGCACGTCCTAGCTCCGAATAGACCCGTACGTTTGAAAATCAGGTACCAGCTCATATTCTTTATTGTTGCCGACTACCGTTGAGTGCGGACGATCAAAACACCAAACTACTCGAGCAAGAAAAGAGAATCGTCCTCACGGCATCCGTTCATAGGAATGCGAAGGGACAAAATTTACATCAAGATCCGTCGTCGACGGAACCACTCGCTGTGCTTCTGAAACTCACCATAACCACAACCGATGCCAATAAACGATCGGATATCAGAAGACATACAGTGGCGCCTTATCCGGGGAAAGCAACACGGCGGCAGAGTGCAACATCAACATGTTCAATCATTACGCACCTGAAGTAAACTGTCTTTCGTAAAACCTCCCTATAGGGTGATTCTTGTGGCTCGTCGAACCTCGGCACTGCATTAAAAACCTTTCAAGCTTTACTGTAGCACGTATCTTTCTTTGCGTCTAGCTTCAGAAGGGGCTTCACTCTCATGTACAAGCTCTGTGTCTCATAATTGTATATTCGGCTGGTCGCTTTCCAGCGCTCCAGTCAACTAATTCGGATCTATGAGACACCGGAGCGCATCTGAATCCGAGCGAGACAAACTGAGCCAGCCGAGCGCTCGTGAAGTTTTCCGAGTAGCAAAGAGCAAGCCGTGCCGAACGGATGTTCTTGCAAAACTCTCAAACAGAGCAACGTTACAGATTGAAAACTTTCTCTTTCTCTGGTTCTTACCTCTTTCTCAGAGTAGATACTCATTACTGTGAAAACGTAACCTTTCATTTGGGGCACTGTGCACGGCACTACGAAGAATTGTGCAAACTGTTTCCCCATTGGCTTCGTAATCACGACCGTCGTTGTTGTCCGAGCTGTGCGACAGCAACAATGACGCAGTGACCCACTACTAGTAAACGCCATATGGGGAGCACAACAACACAACGCTGGGATCGGCGCGGCATTCAGACGAGACAAGTCTGCCGGCCGTTCTCTTTCAACTGAACAGTGGAGTGGCGGAATGGCTGGAGTGACGTGACCGGTTGGCAGCAGATCTCTTGCATCCTACACGCTTCCACTTCCAAGTCAAAGCGCCTCAAACCGCTACAAGTTGGAGGAATACGAAAGTCGGAGCTTTGATAGCGCTCTAAAAGAACCGTCGAACATACTTGGAGCGCCCGGCATCGACCAGCCAAATGCACAGCGGCTTTCAGAGTGCTCTAAAACACTGGAAAGTGACCAGCCGAATATGCCATGAAAGGAGTACGCCTGAACACTAATTGATGAAGAAATGAGACAGATGTGCCTTAGCAAAAATAGAAATACCTTAACCTCTGTGTTTTTTTTAACACCTCCCGTGACAGCAGGAAATTTTGATATAAATTTTGGGGTGACGAGGGCATTCAGACCCTGGTCAGTCCACACCGCCCTTTGGAAGGCTGTGCTTAAGTCGGAGGCCTTGAAACGCAGCTTGCGCTCTTTCTACTTTGTGGGACTTCGCGACTGCTGCCTCGTATTCCTCTCGAGGTCTCTTGCCTGTTGTGGTGTTAGCTGCAGGCTCTAAAATATACAAAATAAAAAGCAAATTCTGAAATAATGGACCAGAGAAATTTGTAGTGCAAACTGTTTAGAACAAGATAAATTTATGTCTGGTCTAAATAGATGCAAAAATACCAAAAGGCCACTCGCTTGGTTACGTTACCTCCAGTTAACCAGTATCGGTTGCTTTAAACGGTTCGTGACAGTGACTCCCAGAATACCCCTCGGTGCCGGAGGAGGGCACTGCACCTTTCATTTCATTTCATTTATTTTTTCCCTCAAAGCGCCCGGAGGCATTACATGAGGGGGGGAGAGACAAAAAAAAAAGTTCGTCGCAAAAACAGGAAAACACTAACATTGAAAACAGCACGCGACAGATCGCGCACACATACACAGCATACAATATACGCAAACAGCTACACACAAGAGAGCGTATAAAATTAAACTTACTTAAATAATTCTTCACATACACTCCTAAACTCTGCACAGTCCGAGATATCAACCACACTTTCAGGGAGGTCATTCCATTCATGGATAGCCAAGATCAAGGGCGACTCTGAAAAATGCTTAGTGCGACATAAGGGTAGCCTAAGTTTATGACGGTGATCATGCCGAGGAAAAATCCTATGGGGCTGAAGTAAAAGTTTACTTTTTAGGTCAGCGTTGTAATAATACACGCGATGAAGAAAAGTCAGTCGTGATACTTTGCGTCTATTACATAAAGGAACAAGGTCAGCTCTTGTTTTCAGTCCTGTCACACTCGACGTAAAGGAATAATTTCTAAAAATAAAACGTAGGGCTCTATTCTGAACAGACTCTATTTTTTTTTAATTAAATAATCTTGCCATGGGTTCCAAATATTACTCGCATATTATAGTTTTGAAAGAATAAAAGTTTTGTAAGCTAACAATCGAACGTCACTTGGTGCTAAGAACAAGTTCCTCCTAAGGTACCCGAGAGATCGATTCGCTTTGCTCACAATATGATCAATATGCATTTTCCAGTCGAGATTATCCGTTAGAAATACTCCGAGGTATTTGTAATGAGTTACCTTTTCAACAATTGCACCATTAACTTTATAATTAGGGTTCCGCGTTTTCGGTTTCTATTTTTTCAAAATTCGGCGTACTTTTTTCGGTGTTTATTTTAAAATATAATTTTCGGTTTTTTTCGGCGTCTATTTATGCCCACATAACTTTCTCGGCTTTTTTCGGTGAATATAAAATAAACACCAACGGACACCTGATCCGATTATCCTTCTAGCTCTGATATATGTGATCACTCAAAGAATAACAGCACAGATACATTGAAAAAGAAATGGACACTTTATTTGGCAAATGTGTGCAACTGTAAAAGAAAAACAAGAAACAAACACAGAAGTACAAACAAGTCAGATATGAAGCCTATGCCCAAATTCATGTAACTTCACCTTCTGTACACCAAGATTACGTGATCTTATTATAGTATACACACACACATGTACTTTCCCAGGTTCTCCTCGTTGATCCGCACTCTTTCTTTCCTGTTAATATGACACTGAGCTTTGAGAATGCCCTCTCAACGCTAACACTGGACACTGGCAGGCTGAGGAGATGAAGCTCTGCCTGAGCCAAAATTGGCCAATCAACCAATTGTGACCGCCAAAAAAGACACGGTGCGACGTTTTGAAGCACAACACGACATGCAGAGCTTGCATCAAGTCAGCCTCCCTTACGACGAGTTTGAAAACACGCTCGTACATGGCGAAGTTATGGGGCATTTCGGACTTTACGTTCCGATCGATGATGCGCACATTAAACCAAAACGTCGTGATGGCACCCGTGATTCCCATACATTCGGACACGTTTCCATAGACATCGTCGTTCCACTTTTCCGCCACGGCTCTGTGGTGCGACTGGAAGGTCAAAGTGAATTTTCCGGTTAAAACTGAATTTTAGAAAATAGATTCGACATACTTTTATCGGTTTAAATCGAAAATTTCGAACCTAAGAACTGACCTTTTTCGGTTAAAACCGAATTTTCAAAAATGAATTCTGCGTACTTTTATCGGTTTTTATTGGTTTAAACCGAAAAATCCGAACCCTGTTTATAATCAAAAGCAGACTTAGACTTAATTGTAGCAAAAGTAAGAAGCTTGGTCTTTGTAATATTGATATCCATTTGCCATTTAACGCACCATAAAGATAGCGAATCAAGGTCACGCTGGAGGGCCAAGATATCTTCTTTCGTGAAAATGCGCCTATATATTACGCAGTCGTCAGCGTATAGCCGAATGTTGGAACAATTTAAGTTGGGTAGATCATTAATGTAAATTAAAAAGAGAAGAGGGCCGAGGACGGAGCCTTGCGGGACACCGGATTTTACTGAAATACTTCGAGATGATTCGTTATTGATCGAGACTGATTGAGTTCTTTCAGAAAGTAATTCTTTGATCCAGTTTACAAGAGACTGATGCATATTAAGGGATTCAAGTTTACTTATCAAACGCTGGTGCGGGACCCGATCAAACGCTTGCGAAAAATCGATAAAGATAGCGTCGGTTTGCGTTCGTGAATGAATGTTGTCATACATATCAGTGATAAATTCAAATAACTGAGTTTCACACGACTTCTCTTTACGGAAGCCGTGTTGATTAGGAAAAAAGAAATTAATTTCTGTAAGGTAATTCACAATATGGCTGTATATCACATGTTCCAGACGTTTACAGGGTATGCTAGTTAGGGAAATGGGACGGTAGTTATTGGCGGACGTAGCATCACCGGATTTAAAAATAGGGGTAACTTTTGCATGTTTTCAGTCCTTAGGTAAGTATGCTTGGTCCAGACGTTGTTGAAATAAAAGTTGCAGAAGAATACTTGAGACAGGCAGCGCGAGTTTGAGCAGTTTAGCCGTAATTCCGTCATACCCGGGCTAGTTGAATTGGAAAGGTAGAGGATAAGCTGCCTTATCCCATCAGAATCAACGGAGATGCGATCAAGGAAAGAATTATTACAAATGTTATCACAGGTAGGTAAAGTAAATGACTCATCATTGAAAACCCCCCCAAAGAATTGATTAAAAGTAATCGCACTTTCTAGATCGGACAACGTATACCCATGGATGTTAGAAAGACCGCTCGGGGCATTTTGACCTTTCGGAGGGCTAATGATTTGCCAAATTTTTTTAGGATTTGAACTTAGTAGTCGTCTAAGAGTGCCACCAAAGAAACGTTGTTTGGCATCTTCAACTGCCTGCTTACAGAGATTAGAATGGTTTAAATATTTGTCCCAAGAGGTTGTACTGTTATGCTTCTTTGCACTTAAAAAAAGTCGCTTTTTGGTGTTAAGGAGGCCTTTTAGATACCTCGAGAACCATGGCTTTTGTGTATTGGATGGAATTTTGATTTTAGGCACAAATAGATTCATAAGCTCTAAAAGCCTGTCCTTGATTAGAGTCCAGTTATCTTCTACTGACCTGAGACTGAAAGAATCCTGAAAATCGATAAGGAATGACTCGAGTGCCGAACCAATCTCCGATAGGTTTGCCCTGGCATAATCAAAAATTACTTTATGTTCGCAACGCTTTTCGTGAACAGCAAAGTTAGCGTCGATCACCACCATTCGGTGATCACTGATTGCGTCAACAGTATTTACAGATAGAATTAACTCCGGAATAGACGTAAAAAATAAATCAAGAATCGCATTTTCACGCGTAGTCACCAGCACAACCTGGTCAAGAGAACAATATTTACAGATATCAATGAAGTCTCTACACTGCGAAGTACTTCTGCAACTACTCTCAGGCACACAATCAATCCAGTCAATCCCGGGATAATTGAAATCCCCACCAAGAAATACAGGACACTGCGGGTAACGTAGTGTGACAAAATTCAAAATTTTATACAGTTCCTGGATAAACACAGCTTGCGAGTCTGGAGGCCTATAACAAACTCCAACTAAAATATGAGAAAATGCACACTTAACTCGGACAAAGCATACCTCAATATCGGTATCTAGGTCCACAACTACTGAGGAGAAACAGTTTTGGATTGCAACTAGAACACCACCTCCCCTAGACAATGAACGATCTTTTCTATGGATGGTAAAATCACTGTGAATTAAAAGTTCTTCATTAGGTATATTACTAGATAGCCATGTTTCGCTTCCCAAAATGACGTGGGGACGGCATACTTCAATAGTGCTACTCACGTCATCTTGTTTTGACAACAAGCTTCTAAAATTAGCAACAAGGAAAGTTAACTGATTGACCTCACTTTCTGTGGTAGACCGTCATTCTCGTTCTTGAGAGATTGGAAGCTCAGGGTTGGAGGGAGCGTTTTGCAATTCAACCACCTGGTTCAAAGTGGAGTCGTAAAAAAACACTTTGCCGTCGATGAACAGTTTGTCGAAACCAAATCGAACTTTTTTCTGCGCATCACGATGCGGTTTTCCAAATTCTCTGAGTTTCCTACGAGCCTCCTGAATATGTGGCGAGAAATCTTCGTCAATCCATACTTTTAAGGATGGAACATTCCTTAAGGCCGGGGCCTTACTAAGCACGTCTTGTTTTTTCTTAAAACTTTTTAACTTAACAAGAATCATACGGTGAAACCTCTCACGTTTCCTACCTATACGATGTGCCCTTTCAATTTCACCCGGGTCAACGTTTAGGTGACTTTTAACAAAGTCTATCACTCTCTGTTCAGTACGATTCCAAGTCTCACCGTGTTCCTCCGGAATTCCTTTGAAGATAAGATTATTTCGTCGAGAGCGATTATCCAAAGCATCTACGTCCCGCGCTACCGCGTCAACATTATCAGAGGTTAGAGATAATTTCCGTAAATTGCTTTCCAGTGAGCTTATATCCTGTTTCATTGAAATCACATCCTCCTGGCAGCTCGATTGAGCGTCCACCTTTTTTTCAAGTTCCGTCACCCTTCCTCTTAGGCTCGAAATGCCGGCCTGAATAGCATTTAGTTTGTCCGTATTTTCTTTCTGATAGCTTTCGGTATTCTGCAGAAGCCTGTCTAGGGTGGTCTGGAGCTTTTCGAGCTGCGTGGGATCGGTTTTAGGTCCAGGGTTAGTCTCGACATCACCCGCAAGAATGAGTAGAGCGCACACGCACACTGAGACGAATACCAGGCGGAACTTTGGCAGAGGCAAGTTCAGAGTGGGTAACAACAATCGATGACGTCCTTTAGTGGAGCGAGATCGAAAAAAACGTCCGATGCGAGCACGATAGGCAGCAAGGCAGATGCCCATACTGACAAAGCAGATGTACACGATGCACTCGCGCTGGGATTTGCGGCCAGAGTAACACAGCTAAGTGAAAACGGTGCAGTGTTCTTACCTGCGAGACGAAACAGACGAGCGATAAGCTTTTCAGCCAAGAAGGCCGCAAATCCCAACGGAGTGCAGCTCAACCGCCCGTTTTATAGCGCCGACCAAAGCGAAGCTTTGGTCGGCGCTATAAAATTTACATGCACCTTTGCGTGCTGGACCAAAGTTATAGACCTATTGCCAAACGTACAGCGCCACGACGGCAGAGAATTTTGGGAACCCTTGGTAGAAATCACGCGCTTTCTCGTTGCGCCTCCGCGACTGCGCGCGCGTTCCGGCAGCTACCGCCAGCAGCCGTTGCAGCCATCCGCCATCCCGACCATCCGCCGAGTCGTACGTTGTTGGTGGCGTACCGTATCTGTGGCAGCGTAAAGGCATCGCGACAGGTGAACTTATTTGAATACGTTATTCGTCGTACTTACTTTCACGTACTGAAGTGTCACCAAATCTATTTAGTTTGCACCGCAACCGTGGCAGGTTTCAACCAGGTCCGACAAAGCGTTGGTGCAGCAGACGACAGAGCAGGTACGAAGGAGAGGGATGAAAAAGGGGCAGCCGTTGGCTCGTCGCTCGCCCGAATCGGCTGCTTCAAAGCTGTTGCCGTGGTAACCTGCGCCTGCCCGCATATGCCACGTGGTCACGTGGTAGCGGGAGAAGGGGCGTACCGAGGACTCTCATTTTTCGTCGTGCGGCACGCGCGGGCTTTAGGGATTTTCGCAAAGGGTCAATTCATTGCCTAAAGGTGCTTCTTGGTCCTGGTCTACTCAATTGTGGACTTGTCAACAACTTTATATTCAAAGTGGTTAAATTCAGTCTTTAATTTCCACTTGCATCAGCTTTGGCATGCCACCGAGCTTCAAGCTCAGTTTGTTGGCATTGTGTGCGAGCATATCCAGCCCATCACGAACATGAGGTTCTCTCAATAACATGTTCTCAAGAACTATTCGCGTGCATACTCAAGTGCAACAGCATTAAAACAAACACATAGTCCCCTCCTCCCCTAAGACTGTAACATAAAAACAATATTATCAGTGAGAATACCATGCGGCAAGCAGAAATGCGCTTCCATAGTTTTCCGTGCACACACAGCAGTGACAGACATTACGACCGCCCTTCAATGTGACCTCATATAATTATGTTCTGTATAGTGGCATTCAACAATGATGATCTGTATCGTTACCTCTAAAATCTCGTTTCCCAGGAACGGAATGGGAAGGTCCCACGGTTCACTTCCCTGGAAGGACTGACGTTCGTGTAGGGCTGGGTAAGGTTGGCTTCCGCGCTGGGGGATATTTGTGATGACATGACCGAGAGTTCATGAGGGAAGACAGGCTGCTGGTACGCCAGCGGTGCCACAGCCAGTGCAGGGCCGAACTTTGTGCCCTTCGTCGTCTTGTCTGTCACTTGCAGCAAAGCTGCTGCAAAGTCAGTACAGCTGCCCAGGCTGAGGAGTGCTTCTGCAAACCTCCTTGTAGCAACTTCTTGCTGCTTTCGGCTTCGGGGAGCTACCCTGCTCTAATACAGGCGGGACATAAGTTGGGTGACCTGTCCACTTTCTCTCACACATGTATCTCCAGTCAACAAATTGAATTGAGGCCCGGGAGGTACCCTATACTGTTGCGGCAGGTCTGTGCAGGACAGCTCTGAAGGTGCCTCGCTGAAGCCTCTAGCTTGCAAAAGCGCTACGGTCCCAAGAAGCGCCATTAAGTGGTCGCACGCCACACTTCCCGCAGGGCATTCGCAGTTCCCATTCAAGACTGGCCTTGCATGTCTGTCGTTGCCATCACCGTGTATGGAGGTACGTCTTTTTCTTGCTACGGAAACCCGCGCCCTTCAGAAAGAAAATTCCTCCGCTGATTGGGATAAAAAAAATCGTACAGAGTGTTAACACATTTCAGAAACTTGAAAGCAGCTGCTGTTGTGAAGTGGACATACACAATTTCGGAGAAAATAAGGATCATTTACCGTACAAAACCCAGCTGCCACTTCCCCTTGCAATGCAACCAGCCTAAGAAAATAATTTCAAAATGCAAACATATATTTTATTCATTTACAATAATATTACTAATCCAAGTGGCCAATCTTTTTTAGGAAAACTACAAAGTTACCACGGACGGAATTTAGGACATTATATTTGCGATACAGCAACAACCTTTTCTGTTGTGCAGTCATTGCCCGTACTCGGCTACGCAGAAGGCAAGCAGTCTTCTTCAAAAGTTCAGAAGGCTTCTATTTTGGTGCGTTCGCGCTTTACGTGATTTCCGAAACATTCAAAGGGGCGAGGCACCGCTCAGAAATACGGGTAAAAGGTCATTTGTGCCTCCGAAGCTAACTTCTCGACGAGAAGCTTAAGGCCTGTTCACACCGACGATGCGATCTAGTCGTGCGATAACTTTCATCGCAAAAACGACCATCGCGGAAAAAAGTGACACGATTTGAGCAGTCGCTACCAGACCCGACTTTTTGCGGTGCGATCCAGTCGCGGAACGACTGAGCCAACCAGCGGCGCTCGGAGCGAGAGTTTTTGAGAAGCGACTCGCCAACGAAGGCGTTGGACTCGCGCATCGCGCGCGCCAATGTGACCATCTAATTTTTTTTGAGATGCGATATATCACCGGTGTGAATTAGTTGTCACACGATATGCGATTCACGACGTAAACAAATGCCCTACTTGCCTTTTTTCGCGAGTAGTTCGCCCTTATTGACGCGGGCACCACATACGCCTTGACGGCAAAGTTGTAGCTTCGCTTCATAGAGCGGTCCGTGGCCGACCGGGTTTTATAGAACCTTTCCACTTCCCTGTTGCTGAGTGGTGGTAGTTTAGAAAGGTCGTTCACTCAGCCGGTGATGGTGAAGGCGCCCGGGCAAGCAATGGTTCGAAGCAACAGAAATCAACAGACGCGCTATCTCTGTGCCGCGATCCAGCCGAACCACCCAACGCTACAGAATTTCGGCGGTCGCCCAGTGTTGCTAGGAAGTCGAAGTTTGAATTTTGCAGAAATTATATTTTTTTCAGGAATGAATTTTCTACGTCTTCAAGTGGCTCTGGTAGCTATAAAATATCAATATTAAATCCAATTCAGCATTCGTCTGCAACTTTCTTGGCCAGATGCGGGTTTGCGAGTGCTTCGCTGCACATTTGCCCTGCTCGTCATATCTGAATGAGAGCTTAATTGCCCAGTGATGGTAACGAAATAATAAGTTAATTTGCGGAAGAATTAAGACGTTCACTTCAAATTAGTGTCCTTTGAGAGTCCCTCGTGACAAGTATTGTTATAAAAGGCACAGACATAGAAAGACTCAAGCTTTCCGTATATGCCCACAGTCCCCTCCATGCCCTTATATGTGGACGCTTCTTCTGCGACAACTTGGTGATATTAAAATAAAAACTGGTATTGCCTCGAGCGTTGTCAACGGCCATATGTTCCCAGTGTGCGTGCCACTGGTATGACATGTCGGTTATTGCTACCTTGTAAGTGCTCAAAATAGGTGAGAAGAACAGAGTCGCTGAATAATTACACAATTTAAACTTGTTTCTTTCTGTTTGTACTGCCTATGCATCGAGTCAGGCGGACTCGTGCGACTCTCCTTGATAACTATAGTGCGAGTATGAAAAAGAGATCCGAAAACAATGACGAGAAGGTCAACCTGAGAGGTCAATCACGGCGTGCTAGTAGACTCTCAGGAGCGCTGAAATTAGAGTTCGAAACCTAGGTGGTCGCTTTTTTGGAGCCTTTTGGGCCATTGCTTCGATCGTTTTGTGTCATAAAACCCCAGTATTTCCTTTTTATCTCAGATACGCTCCATGCCAAGCAGAAACTGACAAAATGATGAATCTTGAGACCAGGAGCAGAAGGTAGAAAGACAACGCTCTCTCATATTGTCCTCGTCCCTTCTGTTCCTGGTCCCAAGGTTTTGCATTATGGATGTGTACCAGCTACCCAGAGTTTTTACTCTAATTAAAAAAAAAACTGACGTTGATTATTCGGATTCTCATGTGAGTACACTCAAGCCACATAGACTCCATTGTCTATGGTTCTAAGGTCCACCTCTTTATAATAACCATACAGCGGCAATTATTGCAGGAAACCTACCATCGCTTCAAGGTTGTTGATGGGAGGTTGCCTTAATATTTGAGCGATAAATTAGAAACAGGTCATTCATCTTGCTGTCTGTGACATTTGAATGCTGTATGAATAACAATAGTGCTGCAAGGTTATCTATTAATGCCGTGTTTTTCTGGGTGAATTTTTGTTTCTACACCTGGTCAATAAAATGAACGGCTGGACTGGAAAATTATTCTTCCGGAACATTTGGAGGCAAACAGCTACCGACATACTGTTATTGTGCAGGGCTCGGGCTTACCAACATGTTTGTGTTCCTGTAACTTTTTCAGTGCATGCCATAATGTGGACTGTGCAAACATGCAGAATATTTAATAGCAACGTTTTACATGTTCTCCTGGCACTTTATATCGACTCTGTCGTGACACCTTTTGAAGAAAAAAAATTTTGGGGACTCTTACGCTTCGCCTTTAAGAGTGGAACGCCATAGCGTTATCGGGTACCGCTAGCAAATCCTTCTTGTATAAACGCGTGCTCGTTGCCAAGCCGTGCAAGATTGTGTGCGTGGTCTAGTCCGTAGCGCCACGTGCCACGTGACGCCACAAGTGGCTCTTACGTCATGATCCTTTCTACCTGATAAATTTTGCGAGCAATTTTCAGCTAAAATTGGCGGGAACTTTTTCCGCTAGATTTGGCGTAAACATTTTCAACTAAATCTGCTGGAAACTTTCACGCTAATTTTGGCAGATGGTTACCATAATGCAACACGCGCAGCCACGTGGGACGTCACGGGTAACACACGTGGCTGCGCGTGTTGCATTAAGCGATTTTTGGGTCCCACCAACGCCGACGCCTAATTTTCTGCGACACGAGCTCCTAAACGCCTTCGCGTTAATACATATGAAGGTGCTCGTCCCAAACTTCGGCCACACGGCTGCCTTTCACTTGTAGGTATTTGATCACAAAAATGAAAGTTCCTTTACACAGAGGCTAAACATTGGTTTGGTTTCTGTTTTAGTTTGTTTCCGATGCATCTGAAACACAGCATTTATGTCTCAAGCAGTTGAACGAATATTCACCCGTGATACAGCAAGATGGACTCAAAGTTGGTTGGGCTTTCAGCCCGCAGCTCTCGGGAACTAAAAGTGCTGCACATCGGGCGAATGGCAGGGACGCCTTGTCTGCTTTTCCTCAAAGATGGGGACGAAGGCAACGCGGACCTGGCATCCAGTTAAGCGGATGAATGGCAGGTTGGTTTACTTATATTTAACCCTACTCCAGATAAGTATAGACTTTGATATTACAAAGCTGGTTGTATGTATTCATCGCAACATATTACCTATGTTGTTGCAGTAGAATTGCAAACCTAGTTCATACTTGTATATCGAAGCACGTTAAAAAAAATTGCAATTTTAAAATATTGAAAATTACAGAAGTGACTTATGCGTATTTGATGTGCTCGCGATGGCTAGCTTCATTCAGCAGAACAAAACCTGAAGTTTTTTCTTTAATAAAAAAACACATATTCATCTTTATGTTTTCGCGGGTGGAAGCATTACATGATATTTAAGCTTGAACCGTTGCATGGTTGCATGCTGGCACACTAATGTAGCCTGGGACCAACCTGGAAGCCGTGTCGCACCAAGAAGGTGGTTCTCAGATTTCAACATAACTCGGCTAAATTGGCAAGATGATAAGTACAAAGTAACTACTCTGTTCATTTTTTTTAAATTTTACCTGGAAGTGTGACGGCGATAAAGCTGGCTTATCTGGTGCCTTTTAAATTGTTTGTAGGATAATATAAATAGTATACAAACTAAAATTTAGTATACTGTAAACGACATAATTTTCACGAATGACCTACAACTGCGAAGAATAGGTTCCTCGAACATTTGAACGTTTTTAATATTCACACATTCATAGTATTTGCAGTCAAGGGTAAAAGTATAAAATATTTTATGCTGAGGGCCGTCTAAATGAAAGAGGCTTTTGTGATTTAAATGTCCTTCGGTCCCACAGTCGCTAGACACACATTTGCGAAGGATCAGTTGATAAGTATTATAACGAAAAATGACAATGATCTAACTAAATGGCATGTCGAAAGAATAGATGGCTGAGGGAGCAGTTCACTTTAGAGAGGTAGCTTGATTAAACATATGTTGTCTTCACAAAGCAGCATCTTTCTTCTGGTACATAGTTTTTAAAAACCGTACGTGAACCCGTTCTGCACGTTACTTTGATAGTCTGCATTTGAGAAAGTTTTAGTTGCAAATTTATGAACACCTTTTGGTGTTCATAAATCTTGTAAGCTTGGTGGGTGGCTTCATTTCGTTCAAAATTCAAGAAGCACAATGGGGCGTATTTTGTTTTCATGCTGATTTACTTCGTATTGTTTTTCCCCAATGTCGTCCTGGCAGATGACTGCCGACAACTCAATTCCTTCACGAATTCGTTCATCTTATCAAGAAATACATGGCTGGCACTGACGTTACGTCGACCGTCATTTCTTTGTACCATGCTCCTGCGCCCGTTTCTTCTGCAGCAAACAATTTGGCACCATCGAATCTGTTCCTCTCGGCAAGGCTTGCCAAGAACCAATTCTTTGGTGTCGAATGTATACTGCAGAACGTACGGGCACAGGAGAATGGTACGGCGCCATATAACGTCACATGCAAGGCATGTATAAGAGCCGATATTTAAACTTTTAATACTCTCCGTAGCTCCTTAATGTTGCCGACTGCCCCGGCTGGCGTTATCGACTACAACATAAAAGCAATTAGTTATGAACGCATTGCTTCCACGCAAAGCAAAACAGGGTGGGGATTCACCAGCATGGAAACCGGCTTGATATTGAGGTAGAGATGCGTCATGTGCATTTCACTATATCTAAATATTGTTTCCTATTTTATTGTTTTCTAGGAGGTAGAAAAAACCCTCACTTTTTGTGGCATGTATGCGGGCCCAGTTTCAAGGAGACTGACACGCTCTTAACATCCTTTTTTGGGGGTTAGAGTGTGAGGTATAGACACTGCAAAAACACCCTTCAGGACCTAAATTAATTTACAGTGAATGCTTACAGTGCACGAGCGCGTGTGTTCGGCAGGGACGCTGAAAGCCAGAGATTCGCTCATATATAAAAAAAAAAAAGTTTGGCGCATAATGTGCTTGGCACGCAGAATAGTTTGTACAAAATATGTTTGTTAAAGGAAAATAAGATGCTTTTAGAGTTTTGAAACGTCTGCGTCTTAACAAAATGATGCAAACATATTCTACGATGCACCTACACTTAATATAATTCAAAACACGAAGGAGGAAATTACTAATGTGAAATAAAAAAAATCAAGCTTTTTTTTTTTTGCTACACTTCTTAAATGTCAACACGAATATAGCTAACTGTAGTCAAAAAAAATGAAATAAATAAAAGCTAAACTTGCGTAAATACGCACCCGCACATTAGCATGACTACAATCAATCACCCATTTTTATTGTTATAAATTAAAAAAAAAAAGCTACGTATCACACAAGCAAATATTCACTCGCAAAAATCACCTTTGCTCGCTGCAAGAAGGTTTATCTCCGTCAGAACGTCGGCGATGCGGCACGCCATAAAAAGGAATCCTGACTCGCTGCCGGAGAAGTATAAGGCGCCTCGGCGTTTTCCTGGCTTCTTATCGGGACTGTTTACCGGTCCCCAGACTATTTACAAGTTTCGAGTGGAACGCAAAGCAGAGAGCTTGCGTGAAAGAACCACGAAGAAGAAGACAAACCCACCATGCAGCTCAACATCGGCCGCCGACCGACCGCGCTCGAACGTCACGCCCGACAACTCATGTTCTCCTCAACCCTCTTCGAAATCGCGCTTACTTTTTGAGGCCACCCACCCCTGGGTTGCCCGCACGGTGCGCCTGGGAGCAAGGAAAAGCGCAGATGCTATCAGCCGTGAAAAATGCGGTGCCTTCAACGCGGGTGCAACCCGACCAACGCTTCGTCTAGGGTTTCGTGAGCCGTCTTCCGTTGCGCCGAAGAGCCTGACTTTAAGAAATACAGGGAAAGAGAGATTAATTTTTGTCGGGGGAGAAAAGGAAGGGGAGGGGTTGGAGCGAGGGGGAAATTACTTGGCGTTTGAATTTCACAAGTGGAGGCAGCACGCGTAACAAACTACTGCTTCGGAAATGCTAGCCTCACACCACCTAGATAAATCTAAAAAAAACGAAGAAAACATTTTTAAAGTCTAGTTTCTATCCGTATAATTTGCAAGTAACGCCCTGCAGGCCTCCATGCTTTCGTAACTTTTTACTGTCTAGTCCTGCTTATTGGCGAGTTATCATATTTTTTCCTATAGGTTAATCTAGCTCTGCCTGTTTTGTGATACAGAACTAAAAAGTGTGCGTAGGCTTTAAAACAAACCATGAGGTCACTAAAGTATAAACTACAAAGTACATATTAGAAATAGGTAGAGTCCGCTTTACGATGTTCTCTGGTCTCAAAACCTTATCAAACATTGACCGCATCTCCACATGGATGAATGATGTTGATTGGGGCGAAGCTCTGGTGGTGCGTGTCTGCGTAGACGCCGAGCCGCAGCATGCCGAGCCTTTTCATTCATGTCAGTAGGAGAATGTGTGGTTTTCTTCTTTTTTTCTTTTTTTTAAGAAGACAGATGGGATGGCATCTCAGAACACCCTACTCTTTTTTTTTTCTTCTTTTTCTTTTTTCATATTTTTTTTCTATTTTTTTTTGTACTACACGAGCACGTGAGCACGTGAGCTCACGAGCAGGAGCACGAGCACCCGACGCCGGACGGCGGACGGACATACGGACATGGCTAGCCCCTAGGGAGCTTTGCCCTTAAAATTAAAAATACGGTGAAAAAGGGAGAGATTTGAGAGGCAACTTTAGGTTCCAGTTTATTTTTTTTTAAAGCGCGCACAAAAAAGAAAATTGTCCAAATATCCTATCTTCAAAAAATACGGGACATTAAGCCCTGACAAATCTAATATTGTTCGAATGTGCGCACAAACGCAGACGCGAAAGCACGCTGACAAGCGCGAAGCCAGTTCGAGAAGGCATGCTCGCATACTGCCTCATGCACGCGTCTGTGCAATCGCGGCGCTCACGAAGCAAGTAACGTAATTAAAGGCACGTTTCCCTGCACGCACGGACACGTTTAGACACTTATGAAAGTCGAGGAGATAAAAAATTGAGATATAAAAAGTGATGCTTTGCTCGCACAAACGCACAGGAGCACGCACAAGCTCGCATAATGTGCACTAAAGTAAACATACCTAATCTATATTTGAAAAACAAAATGTTCATATATGACTTGTCTAATAAATATATTACAACATATCTTAACCATAACAGGCATATATAGGCTCTTGCATGATCCTATATGTTCTCATCTGCTTATTGGACACACCAAATGTTTTTTTTTTACTAGCAATTAACTATAGCCCCTCTACCGGATCGGAATTGAAAATGCGCACACACCTTGCGTGCAAATCCGAAAACAAGCATATACACTCACTCATGTTCGCGCTCTAATGCGCAGATTACTGTAACACGGGCGAGAGCCGGCACGCTCACACAGAGCAATGGTAAAAACAAAACAAAAAACAAAAAAAGAGCGAAAACTGGAAGTTTGCTACGAGCAGAATAAGCTAAGGTTGCCAACCGGAAATTAATTCTTCTTTCTTTTTTTTCTTCTTTCTTTTATTTGTTTTCACTTTTTGGATCGATGTCCAGGATGTTCTAGTACGAAAACTTTCAACTAGAACGTGATGAAAGCATTTATTTTTTCTCTTCTCAGAGCAAAAACAAATTGGAACAAGAAAAACGTAACGCGACACCGGAACAAAATCTTTTTTACGCACACTCCCGCGCAAACACACACACATAACCACAGACATATAAAATTACCTACGCTCGTGCACTCACTTTTAAAAGGTCGAACTTTTAAACTAAACGGATGCACAAAACGAGCTATTATATTTCGATCCCCCGTGAAAGTTCGTTGCGTCGCTTTCGAACGGCAGCGTATGTCTCTATAGTCAAGTTTAGTGTTTGTTCGTGTCAGTGGTTTTAAACTCCAGAGTGCAGGCACTTTCGCTCCTACATGTACCTGAAACACGACTGTTCGTTTACCAATCACTTACTACTGCACTGCCTCATTGATTAGTAAAACAAGTTACATAAAAATTAACCAATTATTTTTGTCTAACTGTTACAGAAATAATTCGGCAGTGCAATATGAAAGCGACTGGAATATTTGTACTTCCCGTTAAAAACACCTCATGCAAAGCTGCGTTGACTGCTCACATAGAATGGTTCTTCTGAGAGATGAGATATTTGTTCCACCAACCCAAGCCCAGATTCCGAATTTCTATTATCACGTCGCGTGCGAGTTCTTCTTTAGAAGGAAGCTACGTTTTAATTTTTTTGCTATGGGAACTCTATCTTATGAAACTGGGGCCAGAACTGGGCCAGTTATTGAATAAGTCTGGGTGTAATGTTCTACACCTGGAGTCATTCCCTAATGCAGGGAGGAGCTTCCGTTTTAGGATGGTGTGAAGATGGCCGAATCGGTGCATGATCAGAGAAATAAAAATGAAAGACATTTAAGATTCTCCGTAATGCCGAATTTGAGCGCAGCTCTTGAGGAGGAGGAGGGGAGGGTACGGAGGGGAGGGTATGCCCCTGCTACCCCTCTCCACTCTCCCCTCCTTCTCGTCCGCTCCCCTCCCATTTAGATGGGGAATTTTCTCTAAATTTCCCGCTAAATTAAGCGAAAATTTTCCCGCTATATTTAGCAAGGACAGCCGGAAATTTACCAACATTTCTCAGCTAAGTTTAGAGGAACATTTAGCGAAACGTTCTCAGCTAAATTTAGCGGGGAAATTTAGCGAAAATTGTCCCGCTGCATTTAACGGGGAAACTGAATGGGTGTTGAGATCACGTGACGTTGATTTGCTCGCTAAATTTAGCGGGAAAATGTTCTCGCTAAATTTAGCGAAAACATATCCCCGCTACATATAGCGGGGAGATGTTTCCGCTAAATTTAGCGGAAAAATGTTTAAGCTACATTTAGCGGAAACATTTCCCCGCTAAATTAAACACGGAAAATGTTCCGCCAAATTTAGCGAGGAATTTTTACCCTCGGGACGTCACACAAGACGTCACGTGTGACGTCGTTATAGAAAACGCCCCATAATGCATCGCGCGATTACGCTGACGCTGACGCCGACGCCGCCACACCCGGAAACGGGCGCCTAAGAGCTGCGATTTAAAACAGCGCAACAATTGACAGACGAACAGGTGGAAGAAACAGTTGTCTTCTACTTGTCCTCTGAGCTTAAGTTCTCCCACCTGCAGCGCGAACTTCCCACCATCGACAGCGCTTCGGAGTCTGGAGCGCCCGCGCGCAGCCCAAGCTCAAGATGGGCGTCCGACGCCCCCCATTCAAGGACGGAACCTTAGGCTAGCGGTTGTGCTGCACTGGCTAAGTTGCTCATCTGCGGCTCTGAATCAAGTCGCTCGTTGAGGCAGACTAACTTTCGACTGTAGAAACATACACACGAACACAATGTAAGCCATCTAATATCATACTGCCGCACATTCGTAAGCTAATATACACGGCGTCGTCTCCGCAATTAGCCTTCGTCATAATGCGCGCACCTCGGCGGCACTTGGATCCCGCCAAACGGATATCGAAACGTGAAGATTGTCCACTACTAACCTCAAACTATGATTTATTTATATTGTTAATTTATGAACAGCACTCACGTGTCTCTGATTGGAATCAGCCTGATGATACAAATATATTTAAAAATTACGAAGGAAATTGATATAAACCGATTTTCAAATCATCCCGAGACACTTGTGTTTTAGATGTGCGCCAAGGCCAATAACGTTAACATCGAGAAATACTTTTATATTTTCAAGTTATTTTTTTTATTTAATCGCAATCAAAAAAGAACAATCCCCGTATGAAAAAGCATTCCTTAAGATCTATTCACTCGATGCATCTTGGCGAATCTTATGTCGTGAAACTAGGTTCCAGGAAAGAGATTCCCCGTGTGAACGCGGAAGAAAAAGTGGAACGCCTCCAAAAAAGGGGGCGCGTACTCCTCGCTTCTGGGACAATCTTTTTGCTGAAACCTCACCGAGGCCTGTCAATCACCTGAAGGAGAATCGCGGAGGCTGCCAATGGCCGCTCGGCTTGGCTATGACGTCTGACCTTCGAGGCGGAGCGGGCTTTTTGAAGGAGTCTGATTTTTGCCCGATTCCGTATCCGAGCCAAAGCCTAAACAAGAAAAGCAAACATGGCGGCGAGCCACAAGGGGAGAAGCGGTGCGTACGTGCGTACGGGCGATATGAGTCTTGGTCCTACTCGGTTGCAAATGTGTGAACGGCGCTTTAGCAGTACGGGTTGGTGGCGCTGTGCAGATTCATCAACAGTCGCGACGAGTGCAAGCACCGAATATAAATATTATGACTGGGGATAACTTTCTTTTTAGAGGTGCAAGAATGTTCGAAACAGTTCGAGATCATCTGCCTGTTCTTTCACGTTCGCAGTCCTTCCCGGGTTTAGCAGGACTAGTAAACCCAGTGAGCCGAATCTGACAACGTTTATTGAGTGGTGTTAATAATGTAGACTGTCTCTTCACACTGTGCGTACTTCATATAATTTTAATGCGAAATGTTTTATATTCCCGGTGCAGAAGGCAAGGTTTAGCGAAATTCTCGTGAGCCAATACGTAACAGGTTTCGCTCGTCAAACTCCACGTGTGAACAGGCCGATTTCGCGTACTCTCCGTTTCGCTAAACTGTGGCGCGTTGAAATGATGCATCGTGTGAATACGCCTTTATAGTGACTGATTACTGGAGAAAATCAGAGTGTGACGAGCACCGAGCATCTTATTATCACCCCAGATCCTATTAGATTGCGTTATTAGCTAATCCGAAGACCGGGAAGTCGGTGGCAGAGCGGGCCAGCGCATTCCAGCTCGGAACACGTGGAGCGAAAGCTCGCACAGCAGAACCCATGAATCCTGGGTTCAAACCCCACCCCCGCTCGTCTTGATATGAATGAGCATCGGACTGGAGTTTGGCCGTGTATTACTAATGCGTGGTACACCATAGAGATCCCAGGCTAACGGTTGCTCTGCAGTGGCTAAATTACTCACCTACGACTAAGACACGAGACACCCATTGAGGCTGACTAACTTCCGGTTGTAAAAACATACACACGAGAGAACAATTCAAAAATAAATTCTGAGGACACCTAAGCACTTCTTTTGAGTTGTGAATTCGAAAGCATGAATGTCGTTCTTCAGTTCCCTTAGTTCGTCTGCGGCGTACCGGCGTGGATGGCCACGCTTTCGCTACTGCCGAGGTAGCGGCCGACGGCCGAGCGCGCGCTCTCGTGAAGTGGCCAAGCCTCTCCGGAGTCTGGCCGTGCAGCCTCTCCGGAGTTTGCCCATACGGGCTCTGCAGGCGGCCAGGCGCGCGCCTCTTACCGGCAGCCGGGCCACTGCAGGCGCTGCGCCGCCATGAAGAGGGCCTCTCTTGTGACGTTCCTTGGAACTACGCCGCGCGAAAGCCAATGGGAGCATCGTTCCTTGAAACTATAACGCGCGCCAGCCAATGGGAGCCTATCCACCAGATTTCTGTTATAGACGACAGGCTTCGTGCTATTGGGACAGGGGAAAGTGCCGTTTGGCGCGGCTTCAAAAGCTGATGACGTCGGTTCGCGCCATGGGATACTTAATGCTTGTCACAATAATAACGAGACCGAAAGAACACTCGGGAAGAAAGTGCGGACACTGGGTCACGCCCGGCGTTTCTTAAGATGTCAGCGGCAAGAGTCATGCTTTCAGCTTCAGTTTAGACGCAGCTCACACCACGAGCTGATGGGACCAATGAGACAGCATCCAGAGCGCACAATCACGATGTTTGTCATGCTTATGCGCGTGTTCTATCATCGCTGAATCAATCAAAATGAAAAAGGCCCAGTGACTTGCGCTCTTGACGCGGCTTCATTGTTCCCATAACCTCGTAGCGTCGGTTGCGTCTAGACTTAAGCTGAAAGCAAGTAGAAACCGACATGCCGCTCAATTACGCGGCTGTTGAAACGTGTCGAGTTTTTCTTTATTTAATTTCGGATGGCGCACCGACATTCCCTTCGTATTCGCGAATTCCGCTGTGAATTGTTCTTTAGCGCGAATTTCTTGGGTAAGCTTTTCTCTGAGATTCGTTATTTGGCCAGAGCGTCTCAGCGTAGCACTACTTCACCCACTAGGTTCGCCGACTGATAGCGACCGGCGGCGACCCCGGCCTGAGTACACTGTCCCTATTTTTTAATCGTGCCTGATTGCAGAAGGACTCTCGAAGCGGAGTCAACCCTCCCCCCCCGCCCCCCCCCCCCAAATCGAGCAAAGTATTAAGATAGAAGGACCCCACAAAACGTTCTAGCGGCAGATCAGGCGGCCTATTTTCCCCTTTTTTACATTAAGCTCCCTGATTCTTTTATCAAGGCGGGACTAACGAACCTCAGCTCGGTAGCGGGGAAGGAGTAATCGCTTACCTTTACACCTCTTTGAGCAAGCCCGGCTAATCCGGCGATTCTAGCTTCATCCCGCGCCCTCATTCCACTTTACCCTCTTTCGTAATTTGCCTCCAAATTCAGTTTTGGAATCCATCTGACGACGCAAAGCAAGTCGCGTGGAAACGTGTCGCCATCAGTTACGCTTGATGCGAAGCATGAAATTTAAAACAGGTTTTAAAACCTCCGCACACCTTTCCTCTTAGTTCCCAAATCCGCCCCTATCGTTTTTTATTAACGGTGTACATTTTTAATATAGAGTTTGGGGACCCCCGCGCTTTTGCTTCCCCAAACTGCATGGGGCATCGCACTGCGCATGCTTAGAATATTTGCACACGCGCGCAGTGCGACGCAGCAAGCTTTTTGGGGTACCCAAAGCTTTGGAGCCTTTTATTCTAAAAGTATATTTGCCAGGCTTGGCGGAGGATCTCCGGGTAAGCTTTGCGTAGGACCGTGTCGGACAAATAACGTGATGTGTCGTCACGTCAAGCTGCGATGCCAAAAAAAACGCTTCCCGATGAAGATTGCGGAGAAATGTTTGCGATGACGTAACAATTGCGCCGTCTGAGGACGTGAAAAAACACGCTACACTGTGACGTCACGGAAAATACTTCCTGATAGACTCAAAATTCAATCATGATAAATTTTAATAATTTATTCTCAATTTTTGAATACCTTCATAATTTTGCTGTTCTTCTTAACATGCAATGCTGTAAGCCTAGCTATGTAGAAGACGGACATAAAAAAGCGTAAAAAAAAAACACGGAAATGCCGCCTCCAATAATTTACCGGACGATGTCTCGCCCCACAAATTAGCGGACGTTGGTGATGTGTGCCCCGACCTCGTGACCACGTCATGCGATGACTCCGTAACGTTTCCTAGAAAAATGTTATCAGGAAAGATAAGAACAGGATAGGCAGCATTTCTTTTTTCTAAATTTTTAATGGCATATTATTAAAGACGTAAATCGTCGCTCTCGTGAGACAAGACAATCCAAAAACCGGCGTAACTCCGGGATCACGCGACTTATACATACTGCAAAAGACAACCTGCATACTGATTCGAACACGAGTCCACCGCAAGATACGTGCTTCGAATACCGCATGGCAATAAGTTCAAGGAGAATCTTGCACGCGGCCATTCGAACCCGGGTATTGCGCTGACTCGTGTTGGCAGACTGTCTTTTGCATGATGTACGAGCAGTGTGACCCTGGCCTCAACCGACCCTTCTTTTGATCTATCGGCGATGTACGGTAAACGCTTCGGAACCTGATTTTATGCCTGTGACATTTCGGAAGAAGTCCCGAATTGTCTTCGCAAGCGGCGTTCTGCGCTGACATTTTTAAGGTGAAATGTCAACGGGTGCATTGACGAAAATCCCAAAATATAGGGGGCTATCTAACACAAATAGCCAGCTTAGCACGGATCGCTTTGTGGGGGGACTGAACTAGACTAAGTAAATGTAAAATCATAAATACGCAAAGACACACGCTCACAAAAAAAGCGCCGAAGAATTGCAGGTTGACAGATATCAGCTGCGAATGTTGATTCGGGGAGATACAGAGTATGGCGGCATTGGCTATTACGAAAGATAGATGGTTGCATGTCAAGACCTTGGTAAGCATCAAAAGGCCTATTACCGCCTATTTCAGCCCTTGCAAGTCCGTACACCATGCCTGACTTTAGGGCTTTTTATGCACATATGAACAAACAAAGCTACGGAGATTATACGCAAGAAACCGTAACCCTACATGGAGGAAATGACGAACATGCGAAGTAATTAGATTCCGTATTCGCTCGAGTAATAGCCAACCTTTTATGAACGAGGCCCTTGCGCCTACGTTCCCGCAGAACACATACAGCCACTTACATAGAGTTATTATAATAAACGCTAGAGGTTCAAGTGGCGCTAGTGTCTATGCGACTTCCGGGAGGCAAATCAAAGCAGACAGCAACCAGTCTACTTTTGCGGTGCTCCTGTGCATTCCTATGGAGAAACGCGCGTGAATTTTGTCTCTTCGCCGGAAAATAACACGGAACGCTTTGCTTATTTGGGTCATACCGAATAGTATGTACCTTGATTAACATTCTAAAAGTATAATTGCTTTAGTTAGCGGATTTTTCTTCATCGGTGAACGATGTTTATCTTCGCTACATTTCAGTCCCAAACATCTGTTCTGCAGCAGGTGTGTAAAAACAAGCGACGATTCAAAGCAAAATAACAATCGAAACGAATATAGAGTGTGTTCAAGGCTCGCCAGCATCCCGGTGACGCTTATATATTGATAATATGCCAGTCTTGTCACTATATAAAAATGACCCCGTCGTGCCTGAGTGGATAAAAGTATTCAAATAAAGAGTAAAGTATGTGGGCTATGGAAGGTGTCTCTTCGTGTTGTTTTCTCTGCCGGGCAGCTTTTATCGGGTTGTTTGTTCTTAAAGATTTCGAGCCTGCGGGTGATGTTTGCAACGCAGAGCAAACGACTTCGCACATCTTCATGAGCAGAAAGAACAAAGCGGTAATTCCTTAGTTCAAATCGGAATATACTACGTGGCCTCTAATTTATTTTTATCGTAATGCACGGGTAGTTACTGATCCAGTGTTACTGCGTAGTTCTTGCCGTCTTCCTTAATTTCCAGATGTCTTTCGTTTGTTTTGCACGTATATCACTCATGCTGAAAAGTTCCGATGACGTGTTCGCGCTAACAGTGTCCGACAGTGCACATAAATACACGTTAAAGCACCGTTTTTAATGCGATGAATTTTAAAGATAAACGCCGTAACTGACCAATGATTTCTTTGGCCTGACTGAGAAATGTTACAAGCTACCTACTACGTACAAATTATTCGGGATATTTGTTCTTTTGATCGAGCGCAGGGAGAAAATGCACTCACTCTTTCCAATAGAAATGCCTTACCGGAAGTCAATTTTGGACTGGTTGCTGTCTGCTTCAATTTGCGTCAGCACACTAGCGCCACTTGAACCTCTAGCGTACATTATAACAACTCTACGGCCACTTATCGCTCTGTACATAAAACAAAATACAGTACCGGCATTCGACAAAAAGAAGGCCTAAGAAGGAATTCGAGAGCAAATCGCGTGAAATCATAGGCAAGGCTGTGCGTTCCTTAGGCTGGCAGTGTGTACAGTCACTGATAACTTGAGAAATGCAAGGCATGTCTCATTGTGTTTGCGCTTCTTTCTTTGTGATTCGTTCTTCGTCGTTCTCATCGGCCCGAAATCTCATTGCCCGCGGGGCGACAATCAGACGCTCCATTTGTGCCGCAAACGTTTTCCGCTTGTCGACGTAGCGCACTCTAAAAACTGTCACTCAAGCATCCACACACCCAAAGAACACACCTCTCACACAGCGCTGTGTGAGAGGTGTGTTCTTTGGGTGTGTGGATGCTTGAGTGGCAGTTTTCGAGTGCGCTACGTCGACAAGCATGAATAACCAACTCGCCCAATCTCAAGTTCTTACAGTTTTCCGCTTGTTAGGCTGGACCAGCGAGTTTCTCAAGCAATACATTTTGAAACTATACCTCATTTCACCATAAGTCCAGACGCAGCCGACATTACGAGCTGTAGGGACCAATCAGAGAGCACCAAATTGGACCATCATGGTGGTCGGCATGTCCATGTACTACGTGTCCTATCATCGCTAAACCGACCATTAGTAGAGTACACCGAGTGAGTCCCGCTTTTGACGCTGCTTGATTTGGTCCCAATAACTCGTCGCGTCGGCTGCGTCTGGGCGTAAGCCGAAACAAATTATAAACCGACTCAACTCACTCAAGACAGGGACACAGTAAGGGAGACAACACGAAGCGCTTCGTGTTGTCTCCATTACTCTGCCCCTGTCTTGCGGCGCTTTTGTCAAAAGAAAACGCGGCTTCTCTAATATTAGTAGAGTACACCGAGTGAGTCCCGCTTTTGACGCTGCTTGATTTGGTCCCAATAACTCGTCGCGTCGGCTGCGTCTGGGCGTAAGCTGAAACAAATTATAAACCGACTCAACTCACTCAAGACAGGGACACAGTAAGGGAGACAACACGAAGCGCTTCGTGTTGTCTCCATTACTTCTGCCCCTGTCTTGCGGCGCTTTTGTCAAAGAAAAACGCGGCTTCTCTAATATTAGTAGAGTACACAGAGTGACTCCCGCTTTTGACGCTGCTTGATTTGGTCCCAATAACTCGTCGCGTCGGCTGCGTCTGGGCGTAAGCCGAAACAAAATATAAACCGACTCAACTCACTCAAGACAGGGACACAGTAAGGGAGACAACACGAAGCGCTTCGTGTTGTCTCCATTATTCTGCCCCTGTCTTGCGGCGCTTTTGTCAAAAGAAAACGCGGCTTCTCTAATATTAGTAGAGTACACCGAGTGAGTCCCGCTTTTGACGCTGCTTGATTTGGTCCCAATAACTCGTCGCGTCGGCTGCGTCTGGGCGTAAGCCGAAACAAAATATAAACCGACTCAACTCACTCAAGACAGGGACACAGTAAGGGAGACAACACGAAGCGCTTCGTGTTGTCTCCATTACTTCTGCCCCTGTCTTGCGGCGCTTTTGTCAAAAGAAAACGCGGCTTCTCTAATATTAGTAGAGTACACCGAGTGAGTCCCGCTTTTTGACGCTGCTTGATTTGGTCCCAATAACTCGTCGCGTCGGCTGCGTCTGGGCGTAAGCGAAACAAATATAAACCGACTCAACTCACTCAAGACAGGGACACAGTAAGGGAGACAACACGAAGCGCTTCGTGTTGTCTC